>CAUYQG010202165.1:0-21353 GCA_963574415.1 Tarsius wallacei | reverse complement strand
TGAGTGGATTGCCTGAGTCCGTGGGTTCGAGACCCGCCTGGGCAAGCGAGACCTCATCTCTACAATAAATCAAAAAATTAGCCGGGTGTGGTAGCACGCGCCTGTAGTTCCAGCTACTTGGAAGGCTGAGGCGGAAGGATCGCCGAGCCCAGCAGGTCGAGGCTGCAGTGGCCGGAAGCGGCCACTGCACTCCAGTCTGGGCAACAGAGTGAGACTCCAACTCAAAAAAAAAAAAAATAATAATAATAATAATAATCTGCCAAAAACCCAAATAAATCATTTCTGCTCTGTCAAAGACAAAAGTATTAAAATAATAAAACAGTTCAAGGATTTAAAAAAAAAAAGTGCTAAGAAGTGGTACTTTTCATTTTCCAAGAGCTCCACACTCTGCACAAGAAACTCCTCTCAATAATGGTGCAAGGCAGCCTGGTATTGTGGGAAACAGTTAAAGAACTCATGATTTCATGGGGGAACCTATTCTGTCGATAAAATACAACTAAGCTGGGAAGCGAAGAATGACTTTTATAATTCAAACTATAGGAAAACTTCCAGGCAGAAAATCAAGTTACAACGAAACTTATTCAACTCAGTAACTTTAAAATAGGACAGGTCTTTTTTATGTTGAATTTAAAATATAAAACATTTCAAATGTACAGAGAATACTAGCCCATTGCTTGGGGTTTTTATGAGCCTATTTTACAAACGTTGTTTCATTTCAGAGGGCCCCTGCCCAGTTGCTTGGTAAGGACTTTGCCAAATCTGAGACCAACTTCTGGGGACAAAACCTTTTTGGAAGACACTCTTGGTATGTGGAATTCTCTTCTCCATCTTCTGCTGTTCCTTCCGTTCACTTCCGTTTGCAGAGGAGACTGAGCGGTCGGGGGAGGGGGTTGTGGCAGATGCCAGGACCACCGGCTACCCTTCAGCAGGTCACAGTTGATCCAGGGAGATAAACACCCACAGGAATAATCTGAACCCAAGTCTGACTTCAGTGCTGGGAAGAAAGAGACTTACTCTGTCTGGGGAAGAACTGGGAAGAAGGGGTGTGTTGGGAGTTAGCCCTTGAAGTTTGACTAGGGTTTTGGAAGGCGGTGTGACAGATAGGATAGCTGAAGAGAGAGGAAGGCCTTAGGTGCAGTGTGGTGGGCAGACAGTTCTCCAGACAAAATGGGCATGCTTTGGCTGGAAAATTGGTGAGAGGCCTCAAACTTGCTGATAGAGGCACCAGTGCTGCTAAATTTTCTAATATTTTTTTCTAACTATGCTACCGAGCCTTGAATTTTTTTACATATCATCCAGCTGCTTTTTAAACCCTAAAGTCATAGACTACAGTAATAATTTACTTGGAGCACATATTATAGTTTACAAATTGCTCTTTCATGCACATTATTACATTTGATCCATATAACAGCTCTGTGACACCCCAGGCTCATCTCCACAAGTTATTTCCTTTGAAAGGAACTTCTAGTTATAGAAACTACTAGCTATAGAAATCAGAACAAAATTTCCACTGGCAGTCTTGAAGCACAAGTCAGAAAAAAGTCAGTAATTCGGGAGAAATGAAAGGAGAGGTCCCCAGCATAGACAGGGATAGAGAGTACTGGGAGGATGACAAGATTGTGGCTTTGGAAATGGAGCAAGAGACGAGCATGCAGCAGAAAGCAAGAGGGGGAGTGAGGTGGGGCGGGTGGTCCACTACCGGGGCGGTGGCGGTATTTAGCAAAGTGCTGGCATGTAGTAAGCGCATAGTCAATGTCTGTTCAACCATAGCGAGGTTGGGTGTTTATCCTAGCCGTGCTCTGTGAAGCACAACTCAAAACTGTTACAGTGTGGTTTTTAGGACATGGGTAGAGAATAAGATGAATATTTTTTGTAATGCTGGAGAGTAAAAGGCTGGGTCAAGATCTAGGAAGGAAGAATGCTCACTTGACATATCTGTGTTCTCTCTCATCCCACAACACTCCATCTGTTGTAACTTTAATAAACTGTTTTTCAAAGCACGGACAAAAGTAGTGCACTTTTGCAACTACTTTATAGAAACAAAAACAACCAGGACACAGTTATTGTTGCAATCTAGTTGGAATAAATCTTACTGATGTTGAATGCATCAACACATCCACTTAGCCTGCTGCAAATCTGTTTACTTTTCCACTTAGAGACTTGATGTGAAATGAAATTAATCCAGTTGCAGCAAAGTGAGTGAATTCAGTTGAATAAATCTCTTTTCATGGAAAATAACTTTTGTTTTGCAGCTCATTTGAAACAAAATCCACAGGACAGTATAATGCCTTCTCTGGAACCAAACAAATGCATTTATCCTAGCTTAGTTAGAGCTAAATTCACATTAGAGCTATTGTATCTGATAGTGTACTCTACTGCCTTAGGTGAGGGTCACAATGAAAGCATTTGCAGAACAACCAAAATGTTTTGGCGGAATTTAGCCTAAGGACTATTGCCCCAACTAGACTATAAACTCAGCAAAGATTAACAACTCCTTGGAGAGAGAAGAGAGAGACTAATGAAAACCAACAAAACTGTGTATATTCTTTTATATTTTCCCTTCTTTGTTTTCCATGGTCAAAGGGCAGTCTGCACACAGTTTACATTGAATAAATACATTTTGATGGTAACTGTCACAAGCAGGCCAGACCTGGAGCAGGACCAGAGGATAACAAAGGGATTAAAAGGTCAGAGACAGGGCGTCACACTAATGGAATTGAGATTCTTTAGACTAGAAAAAGCAGGGCTGAATTTGGTAGTTGCAGAGGGTGGTTTGTGTAATTTGTCATTACTGAATGTTAGAAATCACGTTGTGTGAGGTGCAGGATGAAAGAAGTCGACTTATATTGCAGTAAGGGGTACTTAGGGTTAGGAAGGGGGAAGAAGATTTGACTTGGATGGATTAGAAGGCATCGAAGGGTCTTGAAGACATCTTGGGAAAGTTCAAGTTGAGGAGTAGATAATCTTTCTGGAATGATGTAGGTATTAGGTATCCTGCAGTAGGGAAATGACCCAGAGGACCTCTCAAGTTTGGTTCCATTTCTTTCTTTCTTTTTTTTTTTTTTTTTTTGTTTTAGTCGCACTCTGTCGCCCAGACTGGAGTGCAGTGTCCGCTCCTGGCCACCGCAGCCTCGACCCGCTGGGCTCCGGCGATCCTTCCGCCTCAGCCTTCCAAGTAGCTAGAACTACAGGCGCGCGCTACCATGCCCGGCTGATTTTTTGATTTTTATTGTGGAGATAAGGTCTCGCCAAGTTGCCCAGGCGGGTCACGAACCCGCGGGCTCAGGCAATCCACTCACCTCAGCCTCCCCAAGCAAGAGATTACAGGCTGAGCCACCGAGCTCGGCTTCGATTCCATTTCTTATCCCACAATTTTTCAGTGGCCAATGTCAGAGCCTGGCTTGCTTGTTGTTGGCCTTTCTCTGCAGCTGGAAGCACTTGACCCTTTCTGGCAAGTCAGCCTTGCAAGTGCTATAGACTCATCACTAAGCCTTTTCTTGGTTGGGAGGGATTTAAGCAGCTCACTCTAGCTGAACACTCCACTGACTCCGTATCAGGTCACCCCTGCTGGCCTGGCTCTGAGGTGTCCCAGTTCTAGCAAGCAGGATTCTGCCTTGTTTCTAAGTCTGCATTTTACTGGCTTTACCTGAAATCTGCCCTTGTACTCCTATGCTAATACCCAAAATCCTGCCTTGTTTTCCATGTCTAACATGATTTTGGTATCATACTTAATACTAATATCCACTCTGGAACTGAATCAATCTTTCTCTCTTTCTCTCTCTCTCTCTCTCTCTTTCTCTCTCTCTCTCTTCTCTCTCTCTTTCCTCTCTCTCTCACCTACACTTTCTCCCACTCCTCCTATCGCTCATAGCTGGTGTTCAGTTCCTGAACCCCAGCCCTGTCATCTACAGCTGACTGCCTTTGTGCACAAGGTACTGGTTACTATCTACCCTAGGTGTCTCCTCTTACCTATGGCTGGAGTCTCTACTCTCTGATCCCAACCCCATCACTCAGGCCACTGCCAGTCTACTTGTTCTTTACCTGGCCATATCATGACATGCCACATGGCTCTATTTTCTTACAGCATTCTGTGATTTATGGTTGTACACCTGAGTCATCCTCTGTAAACCATGTACCTTTGCAACGGGGTTTTTCGACCTCACTAATGACATTTTGGGCCAGTTAAGTCTTTGTTGTGGGGCCATCCTGTACATTGTAGGATTCTACCCACCAGTGTCCCCTCCTGCCAAATTGTGACAAAAATGTCTCCTGGCATTGCCAAATGTTCCTGGTGGGGATAGGGTGGGGTAGTGTGAGGAACCCCTGCTCAAGGCAAGAGTATTTAAGGTCAGTTATATATACTTTCAGAAAAGCTGGATGTATACAGAACATTTAAATCTGGTAAAATGTTAACTAGCAACTCTAAACTCTAACAAATGGGAATTTGTAAGTTCTATATTATGACAAGAGGTCTATGATGGGTAAGATAGGGTGAAATCCCTTCACCCTCGATCAGGTCTTTTCAGATTTTACTGTGCATAAGAATCACCAAGGGAATCTTAAGTTCAGATTCAGTAGGTTTGAGGAAAGGTTTGAAATTCTGGTTTCTTTTTTTTTTTTTTTTGAGTTGGAGTCTCACTCTGTCATTCAGACTGGAGTGCAGTGGCACACTCCCGGCCACCACAGCCTCTACCTGCTGGGCTCCGGCGATTCTTCCGCCACAGCCTTCCAAGTAGCCGGAACTACAGGCATGCGCTACCACGTCAGGCTAATTTTTGATTTATTGTAGAGATGAGGTCTCGCCAATTTGCCCGGGTGGGTCTTGAACCCATGGGCTCAGGCAATCCACTCACCTCGGCCTCCCAAAGTGCTGGGATTACAGGTTGAGCCACTGAGCCTGGCCTGAGACTCTGGTTTCTAACAGGCTTCCAGGTGATGCTGACGCTACTGGTCCTGGGATCACACTCTGCTGCAAGTAGCAAGGCCCTAGATCTAAATCGGTGGTGAGAGGTGTAGGAGGGGCTATTGGAATGTAAATAATCACAAGGTCACAAGAACAATATTAAAATTTGTGTTAGAATGACAGACTAGAGGCCGGGTGTGGTGGCTCATACCTGTAATACCAGCACTTTGGGAGATGGAGGTGAGAGAATTGTCTGAGCTCAGGGGTCTAAGAGCAGCCTGGGCAGCTTGGTGAGACCTCATCTCTACAATAAATAAAAAAATTAGCCAGACTTGGTGGCCTGCACCTGTAGTTCCAGTTACTTGGAAGGCTGAGGTGGAAGGATCATCTGAGCCCAGCAGGGCGAGGCTGCAGGAACTGTTAGCTTGCCACTGCACTCCAGCCTGGGAGACAGAGTGAAACTGACTCAAAAAAAGAATGACATACTGGAAAAATCTGAATGTCCCCTGTACATTTCTATAATGAATAAAACTGCCCACAGGAATATGACATTTCTCTTAGCTTGAAATTATAAATACAATGCAATTACCTGTGGGCTCTCTGTCTTGGCCAGGGATGAAAACCTATGAACTGCTAAGCTAGTTTAGTAAGTCTTTTAGAGGCTTCCAAAAGTCTGACAGAAACCTAAACTTCAAGGTCTTTGTAGTCCTATCAAGGTCTTTGTTACTAACGGAAGAGGGTAGGGTAGAGGACGGGGGAGGGGGGGAGGGGAGGGGAAGAAGACAGTCACTTTAAATGGGTCTTGCAAATATACTTTATGGCAATTACTTAAATTACAAATACTTTTGTGCAAAATTATACTGACCAACACATGATGTTACCACAACCAAAAGTTATATAACCCAGTTATATCTTTAAAACAGCTGCAAAATGAATGCCATTAACCTTAACATGTAGTGATAGGATAAGCAAATCTTTTGCAGGCTGCCCAGAGCCTGAAATAAACTGTTTCTCCCCTTACCTAACTGTGAGTAACATTTATGCAGGGTTTTGCAGTTATCTAAGTCACTGTTGCCTATCCTTGAGAAAGAAATGGCTATTTACATTCCTATTTTACAGGAAGGAAGATGAGCCCACTAGTTTGTTGAGGAATGCAGATTTGTTTAGGTTTGGAGACAATTTATGGATAGAAAAGAGAGACGTTTCAAACCCTTTGAGACCAGAGATCCAGCATGAGATTAGCTATACCAACAGATAAGTACTCACTTGGAGAGAGGGAAAGCTAATTTGCTAGTTCTGACTTTTTGTTTTTTTGAGTCGAAGTCTCACTCTGTTGCCTAGGCTGGAGTGCAGTGGCGCACGCTCACGGCCACCACAGCCTCGACCTGCTGGACTCAGGCGATCCTTCTGCCCCAGCCTTCCAAGTAGCTGGAACCACAGGCACGTACCACCATGCCCAGCTAATTTTTTGATTTATTGTAGAGACAAGGTCTTGCCAAGTTGCCCAGGCTGGTCTTGAACCCCTGGATTCAGGCAATCTTGCCTCTGCCTCCCAAAGTGCTGGTATTACAGGCATGAACCATTGCCTCCAGCAGTTCTGAAATATTTTGACAGGTTGTTATCAATATGATCAGGTAGAACAGGGATAAACGTCTCTGCATTTAAACCTCTGTGCCCAGGGATTTAAAAAAATCAACAGTGTAAGTACAGAATAACGAAGGCCAGGGTTATTGTAGTGCATGGGAACGCATGGGTTTTAATTGACCACAATTTCAGTATGAGTCAGCAGTGTGACATGAATGCCAAAAGGCTCATGCAATCGTGGGCCATATTAATAGAAATATAAGGTATAGCTCAAGGGAGGTGACTACTCCATGGTGTGCCGTACCATCAGACCATTCCTGGGGAGTACTCTTCCATGCTGGGTAGCACGGTTTAGGAAAGGCCTTAAACTGGAGTCCACTCAAAGGCGGGTGCTTAAAATGATGGCAGCATGCAAAGCTTTCTCATCAGAGAAGTGATAAAAGAACCATGGACATTTATGCTTGAAAAAGAAGACTCTGAGGGCCATGGCTGGAGGTGGGGAGAGAGTGGACAATCTGGAAAAAGAGCTTGAGGTAGAAGATTAATTTCTGGATTCCCCAGGGAAAAAACTTCACAAGTCCCTTGTAACTCTTTGTTATTTGCAGAATAAACAGATCTTCGGCAAAGAAGACCTTGTCACTCCTATGATTTCCTTGAGGCGCAAAGCTTTGCAGATGCAGTTATGCCTCCTTGCTAAACCATCTCCCTCTGCCTACAGGTGGGGCTCCTTCAAGAAGCCCTCTCTAAAAATCCCCACCTTGTGGCATTTACTCTGTTATCCCTTTATCACAAGTTTTGCATTGTGGTAGCATTTTTTGTTGTTGTTGTTTGTCCTAGTTTCCCTAATACAGAGTTCCTTAGGGGAAAGGATCCGGTTATGTGTTTTTTTTGGTTTGTTTTTATTATCCTAAATGTTCTCAGTACATCTGCATGCCCATAAGCTAGGGACTAAGGGAATTTCTGCAGACGGTAGCCAAAAGATGAATTAAAGTAACCAGACAGGTAATTTTTATAGCATCTACATGACAAAGCATTATAGCATGCTCTCTTGAAGATAATAACACCTAATTGACCCTTCACTTTATGAAATAATATGAGCTGACAAAGTAGGCTGTATAGTAAATCTTCCTTACGTCTTACATTTAAAAATGGAAGTTGTTTATCCATGCTGAAGAAAAACACAGCCTACTACCTAAAAGCTCCATCTCTTTTATTCCAGGTCTTGAGAATTTCTTTTCAGCTAGGGGGTTCCTTGACACTTTTTTCTTCCTTTGGATATTTACATGGTACCAAGGGTCAAGTGACGACCTGGCTTACAAAGTGAATTAGTAGTCTATTTGAAAATATTGATCTAGGAAATAAAAATTCCACAAAACAAGTTGTTTAAATAAGAAAGCACCATGTTATGCATTGTACAAATGAAATAGTACGTATTTATTTCAAAGACATAAAAATGCTTTTGAGGTATCAATGCACGAATCGTTCTAAGTCTCTTGCATAGTGGGTTACAGAATGGTATCATTTCACTTAAGGACAGAAGAGTGGATAGGGCATGCTGAGTCATCCACGAGGTTGAGCACATAACACAGAATACAAGAGCTAAGTTCATGCTCCATCATTCTTATCACTGGGTATTGTTATCTCTCACAGTCCAAGGACCTGACATGATACGGAGCAAATGATACACTTCTCTTAAGAAGAATGATATAACTCCACTTGCCAGCCTTAAGTTCACTTAGAAAATCTGAAGAACAAAAAGACTGAGAAACAGGGCCCTAATTTCCTACCATCAGCTGTTAATCACAAGTAGAGATGGTCACCTTCCTGCTAATTGAGGTAGCTAGCCTGCCCATGCTGATAGCACTTAGCTAGGATTAGTCCAAAGGCCAAGGGAGGATAGTTGTATACTTTCTTAGACTCAGGGCTTCTGTGTTCAGAGCTACAGGCCCTCTTGTGAGTCTCCAGCTGCCAAGAACATTTCTGGGACATTAAAGGATATAACTGTTAATAAGGGAAAATCAGGTGGAAGGTTTTATGTCCTTCAAAAGGAATCACCTCTTTAGAAGGATAGGGTCTATCTGCCTAAAGTAAGTCCATCAACATTATTTACTTCCATATTATACTCTGAACTACCCCAGAGGGGTAATAAAATGTCGTGGTATGTCTGCTTGATGCAGAGCATAAGGTTAGAGTATAATTGCTGTGAGGTAGTCGGCCCTACAGCAAATGAAGCAATGAGCAGAATGACACACAAATAGCCCACAAAAGCACGATTGATGTTTACAGTTTCTAACAGGATTTGGACAGTGCAAAGGGATCCAACAAGAATTGAATGCCAGCCCTATGTCCTGCAGAGCTGAAGGGTAAACAGTCTTGTCATCTATGGCAGAAAAGGTCATTTCCCTCTGTTCTCAGACTTAGTGGGATTAGGCAGTTTTCAGCAGAAAACCAAAGGACTTCAGAGAACACATGATCTAACCTCTCACTTGACTGAGGAGGAAACTGAGGCTCAGAGAATTGTGGTGACTTGTTAGAGATCACGTAGGTAGTTTCCGGTAGAGCAAGAATTCAGCTTCCCAGAAGCCCCATCAAAAGTTCCTGCATTTCCAGAATGATGTGCCTGGCCCAGTGTGGTGGAAGGAGCTTGGGTTATAATTTTTTTTTTTTTGAGTTGGAGTGTCTCTCCGTCACCCAGACTGGAGTGCAGTGGCATGCTCCTGGCCACCGCAGCCTCGACCTGCTGGGCTCCAGCGATCCTTTCGCCTCAGCCTTCCAAGTAGCTGGAACTACAGGCATGCACTACCACACCCAGCTAGTTTCCGATTTATTGTAGAGATGAGGTCTTGCCAAGTTGCCCAGGCGGGTCTCGAATCCATGGACTCAGGCAATCCACTCACCTCAGTCTCCCAAACCACGGGATTACAGGCTGAGCCACCGAGCCTGGCTGGGTTATAATTTGATAGGTTTTGGTGCTAAATTCTGGCAAACATTAGCAAAAGTACATCGAGCAAGTCACCTGGACTCTTCAAACTTTGCTTTTTCCACCCTGCAAAATGAGAGGTAAAATCTGGGGTCGCTCTACCTCAAAGATCACAGATCAAAATAATGAAAACTCTTTTTAAAGCTCTATCAGAATCAGTGTAAAAATCACTCTACATAAAGGAAATTTTTCCTGTTGCGAACATATGGATGGACACCAGCAAATTCATGAACCACGAGAAATTCTGTGCACAATTGTATGAGGATGAGTGTCTCCCATCTCCCCAGAGAAGTTTTCATAGCTTTCATCAGCATCCCAGATTTGTCTGTGACCACTCCTCTTCCACCCTTCTCAGTGCCCAGTAAGAATATATGTGCTATGAATATCAGCATATTTATGGTCAACTGAAAAGTATTAAAATTTGACAATTTTCTTAGACTTAATGTGTGGTTGAGATCCTCCTGCTAGACTTACCAATTTATTAATTCTTATTTTTGGAGCAAAACTACTTGGGGGAGTAAAGCCTTTTCAGCTGTCTGCTTCCTATTTTGTTCTATAAAGGACAGAAATCTATGACTTATAAAATGATGAATAGTAATTTCAAATTACAGACCAACCAGGTTCTTTCCCCCTACTTTGTACTCCTCTTGTAATATTTCCCAGTAATCAGAAAGATTTTCTTTAAAATCATAGTTAACAAGAGAGCTATCTACTTATTATTTACTGAGTTCTCAGCAGTTTGTTTCTACTATTTTCCCACAAAGCACTAGACAAAAGGCACAAATCATAAACCATTTGTATGCCGACACATTAAGCCTGTGGTTCTAGAAGGCTGAGGGGTATGGAGGAAAACAAATGAGAAAGTATTATTCATGACCAATTGATCAATTAGGCTGCTTTTCATTAAAAAACATAAAAGGGCAGAACCAATTCAGCAATGACTGTGTTAGAAATGCAAGAAAACATTATTAATGCTGGAATTTTTCTCATTTATTTTTAGTTCTCTTTAGAAAATTACACTTGAGAGCTTTCTGTAATGGCAATTTAAGAAATGGATAAGACAGCCCAGCGGGTGGAACCCTTTTGTAATGCTAATGAAGGGACACAGACCAATACCTAGTTTGTACCGATTTTCTTTTTCTTTTCTTTCTTTTTTTTGAGTCAAGGTCTCACTCTGTCGCCCAGGCTGGATACAGCGACATGCTGTGACTCACTGAAGCTTCGACCTCTTTCTGCCTCACCTTTCTGGGTAGCTGAGACTATAGGCACGCACCACCATGCCCAACCTTTTTTTGTTTTTTGTTTTTGGTAGAGATGAGGTCTCACTATGTTGCCTAGGCTGGTCTCAAACTCCTGGCTCAAGTAATCCTCCTGCCTTGGCCTCTCAAAGTGCTGGCATTACAGGTGTGAGCCACCATGCCTGGCTTGTACCACTTTTTCTGAACACAGTTCTATGTTTCAGAAGCCATAGACTGACTTAGGGAATACCTGAGTATATAAGATAACTAACCAGGGACAGTACCTACTAACAAGAGTCATCATCGTTCCCATAAGGAAATCCACCGTGGTCTTTTATAAATCTGACAATAGCTTATACTCTTGTGTTTTAGTGGTAAAATCTTACATAGTACAGGAATGTGAAAAAATGAGAGAATTTCTTTTCCCTCCTAATTATATTAAAATACCATCTTCTGTCTCTAGGCTCTGGGGTCTCATAACTTCCCTCCTGTATTGTTCCTTTCAGGGATTTTTTTCTTCCTATTCTTTCATAGTTCTCCTACTCTTTTCAGTTCCAAGTATTTTATGTTTAAGGTTTCTTGTACAGAGCCTTAAGCTATGGAAATGTGGTAAGTGTACTTATTTATGCTTAGTAGAATGCTATTCTTATTCAGATGAATGGAACCTAAAATGCATTTTGGTAGCAATCTCCCAGATTTTACAGTAACTTCAAATCTGGGTGTATGTGGGGGGGTTACTGTTGCTGATTTCCATTCAGTTTCATTTGTGTTATTCCTCATTACATGTACCAGTCTTCCGAGAGAATTAGACTGCATGGGTTCAAAACCTGGCTCTACCATATACTAGTTAAATGACCATGTGCAAGGCACTTAACCTCTCTGTACCTAAGTTTCCTCATTTGTGAAAGAAGGATAATATTAGCATTTTCTAAATGATGCCATTAGAAGTAAATGAGTTAGGCCGATGCAGTGGCTCAAGCCAGTAATCCAAGCACTTTGAGAGGTCAAGGTGGAAGAGTTGCTTGAGCCCAGCAGTATGAAACCAGCCTGGGCAACATAGTGAGACCTTGTCTCTACAAAAATAAAAAAGAAAGAAAGAAAGAAAGAATTAGCCGGGCATGGTAGTGTGTGCCTGTAATCCCAGCTACTCAGGAGCCTGACATGGAAGAATCGCCTGAGCCCAGAAGGTCAAGGTTCCGATGTGCTGTGATCAGTCTGGGTGACAGAGTGAGACCTTGACTCAAAACAATAAAAATAAAAAATAAAAAAGTAAATGCATTAATACTTGAAAGTATGAGAACAATGCTTGGCAAATAATAATAGTAGACAATATTTTAGGAATTTTACATATACAAATTATTCCATCTTCAAAGCAATCCCATGAGATAAGTATCATTATCAATCTCATTTTATAGGTTAAGAAATTGAAGCACAGAAAGACTGACCCAGTTCACTCAGTAAGTGAAGGACTGGGCTCAAACCCAGATTTTCTGACTCCACAGCAATACTCAGTAGATGTTACCTATTATTATCATTATCACCTGAACTTATGCACTTAAAAAATATTTCCAGCTGCTGCTGATAATGATGAATTTGTAGGTCTAATCTATCTTCAAAATGTATTAAATATATATATAGACAGCCGGGCGAAGTGACTCATGCCTGTAATCCCAACGCTTTGGGAGGCTGAGGTGAGAGGATTACCTGATTCCAGAAGTTCAAGACCAGCCTAGGCAACATGGCAAGACCTCATCTCTACATACACACAAAAAAATTTGCCAAGCATGATGGCACAAGCCTGTGGTTCCAGCTACTTGGAAGGCTGAGTCAGAAGGATCGCCTGAGCTTAGAAGGTTGAGTCTGCTGTAGCTGGCGATCACACCACTGCACTCCAGCCTGAGCAGCACAGTGAGACTTCGACTCAAAAAAACAAACAAAAAAAGATGCTCAATGGAATCATCAATTCAGGCCAGGATTGTCACCTAATATCACTGGGTGGCAGTTTGTTGGGAAGTAGGATATTACCACAGTGCCAAAGTGTTACTCCTTCAGGCTACTTGTTAATTGCAAGGAGAAAAAGTGTCTTTACAATGAGAGAATCTCAGAGCAAGATCACTGTCTAGAGTCATGATCCAACTTGGCATCACGAATGGTGGAACAACCTGGCATTATGTACCTCCTGATAAGATGCGATTTGGAACACCCAGTGGCACCTTGTAAAAAATGTTCAATCAAAATCTAATCACGCTTTAAAAATTTTATTTATTTATTTATTTATTTTTAAGAGACAGAGTCTTGCTCTGTCACCCAAGCTCGCGTGGTCATAGCTCACTGTAATCTTGAACTCCTGAGCTGGAGAGACAGATCCTCCTGCCTCAGCCTCCTGAGTAGCTAGAACTACAGGCGCATGCCACCACACCTGACTAACTTAAACTTTTTTTTTTTAATAGAGACAGGATCTTGCTATGTTGCCCAGGTTGGTCTCCAACTCCAAACCTCAAGTCATCCTCCCATCTTAGTTTCTCAAAGTGTTGGGATTACGAGCATGAGCCTTGTGCCCGGCCTAATCATGTTTTTAGTCCTGGTGTGGAGTTTACAGGAAATAAAGGGAGTAGACAAACAAATTAACCATGAGGCAATAACAACTTCAAAACGTGGGACATTCTACAAGATAATTGACCCAACCTTTTTTTTTTTTTTTGAGTTGAAGTCTCACTGTGTCACCCAGACTGGAGTGCAGTGGCCGCTCCTGGCCACCGCAGCCTCGACCTGCTGGGCTCCGGCGATCCTTCCTCCTCAGTCTTCCAAGTAGCTGGAACTACAGGTGTGCGCTACCACACTCGGCTAATTTTTTTTTTTTATTTATTGTAGAGATGAGGGCTTGCCAAGTTGCCCAGGCGGGTCTCGAACCCGTGGGCTCAGGCAATCCACTCACCTCAGCCTCCCAAGGCGCGGGATTACAGGCTGAGCCACCAAGCCCGGAGACCCAATCTTTTTTTTAAAAAACTCCAGTGTTGAATATAAAGACATAAATCTCAACTGAAAGATATGTTTTCATTTTTAAAAATTAGATTCTATTTTTTAATCATATAGAAGATGTTTGGAGGACAAATGGGAAAGGTTAAATGTGGACTAGATATTAGATATTAAAAATTACTGTTCATTTTAGGCATAATGAAATTGTGGTTATATAGGAGAATGTCCTCATTCTTAGATATGAAAAGTTTCTTTTAATTCTCTAAAATGTTTGCCTGTAGGTGAATATTTAAAAAGAAAACATCCTTTAAAAGTTATTTACTGAATTCTTTTTTTTTTTTTTTTGATTTGGAGTCTCACTCTGTCGCCCAGACTGGAGTGCAGTGGCACGCTCCCGGCCACCGCAACCTCGACTTCCTGGGCTCTGGGGATCCTTCCGCCTCAGCCTTCCAAGTAGCTGGAACTACAGGGGCGCGCTACCATGCCCGGCTAAATTTTTTAAAAAATTTATTGTAGAGATGAGGTCTCGCCAAGTTGCCCGGGCGGGTCTCGAACCCACAGGTTCAGGCAATCCACTCACTTCAGCATCCCAAAGCGCGGGATTACAGGCTGAACCACCGAGCCTGGTTTACTGAATTCTTATTGGCTCAATTTATTAAGACTAATATTGGCTCACACCAATAATCCCAGCAATTTGGGAGACCGAGGCGAGAAGATTGCCTGAGTTGAGAGGTTCGAGACCAGCCTGGGCAACTTGGCATCTCTGCAATAAATAAAAACATTAGCCAGGCATGGTGGTGCACGCCTGTAGTCCCAGTTGGAAGGTTGAGGCGGAAAGATCGTCTGAGCCCAGCAGGTCAAGGCTGTGGTGGCTGTGAGTGAACCACTGCACTCCAGCCTGGGTAACAGAGTGAGACTCCAACTCAAACAAACAAACAACAACCTAATATTATCATTGTTGAAGAGAACTCAATGCTTATTGTGGCACCTGGTACATAGTAGTTGCTCAATGAATGTTTATGAAATGGTTATTTATTAAACAAAGGCTATGCTTTCTTGAGAATTGCCAAGTGGCAAGAAAAAAAAGGCTGAGACTCACAAGACTCTCTTATTCCTTTACGAATCAAGCTATGCTGGGCAAATATTTCATAAGGCCAAAATGGGCACCAATCAACCCTACCCTTTGATTCTAACAACTAAGCTCATGAAGATTTTTGAACAAGGTTTGAATTAGTTTTATGGGGGCACACAAATTAAGAATCTATCCGTAGGATTGATCCAGCAGCAACTGTTACTTATTTAAGAACTTCTGATGGAATCACACTTAATGACCCATTTTTGAACAATTGCACTTTTCTTGATCCAGGAAAAGAGGGCAAGATCTACTCAAGTTTAGGCATGAACGCTATAAGTCATCAGCACCAGCGGGTGTTATTCTCTGGGAATCAATAAATATGTTGAAACTGGGATCATTTTCAGCTCTTCCAGAAGGCAATGGTTCTAAAAGAGATAGCTTCAGGCAGTAAGCGAGATACATTTTGTATAAGAGGTGGGAAGAAAATGAGCAAGGTTCAAAGAAATAATTAATAATGATATCATCTTGCATTTTCATAGTGCCCTTTTCCTAAGGCATTTCATATCTATGTTAACTCATTTATTCTTACAATATCCCCATGAGGCTGATGTAGAACAATTGAAATAAAAAAAGAAAAGGGATTTTCATCAGGGCCTAAGATGTGGAAGACACTTAAAAGGATATTATATTAGCAACAGAGATATTTCTTCATATTGAACAGATAAATCACTTCCTTCCCCTCTGCTTCAGTAAAGTCATTTTTAAAAAGACAAAATCTATTACAATTTGGAGAGAATAAGATTTCACTTGACTACATGGGAGACACTCTAGGTTCAATCTAAAAAGGTAATTTTATTCAATAGCATAGGGCTACCTCTCTTTTACAAAACCAAACCAAAAAATTTCTTAAAAAGAGTACAAATCAGAATTTTTAAAAGTTTGAAACTTAGATGTACATAGGCAGTTCTCTGTTTACATAGTGATCTTTATTTAATAGTGGATGCTTTTATAATAGATCACTATAACATTATTTTATAAAGTTTTGTATACAATACAGAGTTGTTAAAGGAGAGTAACTCATACTAAGTGTTCTTCCTGAAACCAAGAATAAGAAGAAAAGGGACGCACTAAAGAATTCAACAGTTTATGATAAATGTAGGTGCATAGAACAAGACTCTTCGACTAAAGTTTTCTATCCTCAGATAATATAACATGAAATTTTTCCCACTGAATTTTTAAATCTTAAACATTTTCCCTCTTAATTTATCTAGGGATATATATTTTCAATCACATGCAAGTTAAGTTATATATACTTTATTAACAAGACCTAATTATGTAAACACAATAACTTTTTTGACAATCCTTGTCATGGAAATATGATAATTCTTAAGTTAGTGAAGTCTTTGGTAGGTGTGTTCAATCCTCATGTTCAGAAACAGTTGGGACAAATAACACGAAGAGACTGTCTTCAGCCTGGTTGCCAAAACTAGAGACAATCAGAGGGACATAGCCTAACTATGAATAAAGACCCATAGACTGATAATATCTTCTCAAAATATTTCAACATAAAGTTTTCTTTTTGTAAAGAAGCCCAAACTGATGTTCTTTGTAAAGGTAACAAAAAATGCTAACAGAACTAGAAACTTGAGCAGAGAGAGAGAAATTCTGATCTCAGAGTGCTGTGCTCGTGTTCATTCATTGCTGCTCAGCCCTCCATCCTCCCAGCATCCAATTTGGATTAAATGTCGACTATGGCAAAATGGGGTCTGTGACCCCAAGGTCTATAGTCTTTTCCTGAGATGACTCTGAAGACAATTAGTAGAGTTCTTGTATTGTGAACCAAGTAAAGAATGAGTCTCCTCCCAGTTCATTTGATAGAAGTTGAATCTTATCCACACAAGCATTGTCACAGCTAAATGTTTAGAGTTTAAGCTGATGAGAGTACAATATTAAGAGCAATATTTAAAGAGCCCATGAAATTCATTTTAATTAGATTTGACTCAGAGAATAATCTGCAAATTATAACATTGTTCAAGGTTTCTAAAGTATGTGTACTGACATTGTATAATGACATACCTTTTGGAAGAGAAGAGGTTGAGTTTATGTCTTGGCCTTGACACTGAGTTATTAGAATCCTCTGTTGCAAGAAGGAAGATGAATTCAAACATCAAAATGACTGCACTTCAGAATATAGGTCCACCATGTGCTGTCTTCCCACTACAGCACTGAAAGAGGGTGCAGGTTTACAGATCCATTAATAGTGCCTACTCCCTACCTCTTACTCCCTCCTCCAAACTACCCCAAGTTAGCCCTGCAGTCGGTAGGCAAACCACACAGGAACTAGCACATACGGGCTAGCACAGGGCTTCAGAGAGTTGGGCGTGAGCCTTAGATTATGTGGTTTTGTTTTCTTGCTGCCAAAGTTGAACTAAAATGCAGGAGGTTCACTGAAACACTTTTGCTTCTTTATGCTTAGTTTCAGTTTTAACAATATCCCCCTGAACATTTAAGTTCACATAAGAAAATTTCTAATCCATCAGATAGACATGATCCATCAGCAAGCTGATCTTAAGGTAAACCCTCATTTTCTTTCAGTATATTCATGCACCCAGAGTAACATGAACTTGTGTATTTAGACTGTGATCACTCACAATGTTAAAATTCCAGGGAAAAATGCTTTATTAGTGTACTCAGCCTATAATACTATTCTTACCCCATAATATTACTCTTGACAAAGAAAGAAGAAATGCCCTGAGCTGGGAAGAGATCTAACCTCAGGTTTGCCACAGTCTAGTGTGAGTTGGGACCGGTTTCTTAGATTTCTGGGACTTTACTTTCTTTTGAGCAGGTTGAATGGAAGGCTTTCAGGGATTTAATAGAATTTTCACAGATCTTCCTTGAGTTTTGTTCCTTTAACTACTTTTAACTCTTACCTTCAACTTTAAAATTCATCCTTCACGTGATACCAACTGCAACTTGTGAGGCCTCTTCCTTTTTCTTTGCTCTTGCTAGAAAATGGATTGTCAACTTAGCATATTTTGCAGAAAATTACAGACACTGCTACTTGCTAAGTGGCACCATTCAGAGTTTGGGAACTGGAACTAAGATGAGAAGGAAAATGTTGGCTCACTGAGATGTTCCTAGTATTAATTCCTGAAATCCCAAGAAGGGGGGTGTCATTTAAGACTCGATATAGAGTCCTAAAATTTAAACTTATTCTGCAGTGTGAAAAGGCATCCTAGCCAGGCATGGTGGCTCATGCCTGTAATCCCAGCATTTTGGGAGGCTGAGGTGAGAGGATTGCCTGAGCCCACAGGTTCGAGATCATCCTGGTCAACATAGCGAGACCTCATCTCTACAATAAATTAAAAGAAGTAGCTGGGCATGGTAGCACATGCCTGTAGTTCCAGCTACTTGGAAGGCTGAAGCAGAAGGATCGTCCCAGCCCAGCAGGTCGAGGCTGTGGTGGTGTGCCACTACACTCCAGACTAAAAAAAAAAAAAGAAAAAAAGAAAGAAAAGAAATGACATTCTTTTCTATCTCTTTGGTCCTGTTATCTAAACCTTGCTCAAAAATTTAATTTTTTTTTTAGTTGGAGTCTCACTCTGTCACCCAGACTGGAGTGCAGTGGCCACTCCCGGCCACCGCAGCCTCGACCTGCTGGGCTCCGGCGATCCTTCCGCCTCAGCCTTCCAAGTAGCTGGAACAACAGGACCACGTCTGGCTAATTTTTTTTTTTTTTTTTATTGTAGAGATGAGGTCTCGCTTGCCCAGGCGGTTCTCAAACCCACGGCCTCAGGCAATCCACTCACCTCAGCCTCCCAAGGCGCGGGATTACAGGCTGAGCCACCGAGTCCTGCAAAAATTTACTTTTAAAAAACCTTTTTATTTATATATATTTTTTCTTTTTTTCTTTCTCTTTTTCTCAACCTCCTGAGCTCGGGTGATCCTTTTGTTTCAACCTCCCCAGTAATAGGGACTACAGGCTCATGCCACCATGCCTGGCTAATTTTTTTTTTTTTTTTGTAGAGGTGAGGTCTTGCTATGTTGCCTAGGCTGGCCTCAAACAATTCTCTTGCCTCAGTCTCCCAAAGTGCTGGGATTACAGGTGTGAGCCACCATGCCTGGCCTCAACATTTTCATTGAAATATAAGAGAAGAATCTGGTATAGAATCAGCAGGGTACTTTGATCATGGAAAGTGCTTGGTAAATATTTGTCAGATGAGTTAAAGGAATTAATTTGCTACTCCTAACTCCTTAAAAATGGGTTTCCTTTTTAATAATGCAAGGTTGTCAAATTCCTAAAAATCTAAGTTATATATGAATAGGTTCCCCATTATTTCCACGTTATAAAGACAAATATTTTAAAAAACCAGCATGTTCATGATTTTTAAACAATGACATCTCAACATTGGCCTCAGAGTTCTTCAACTTGCATGGTCTAAGGAACTTCTTGGATGCAATCATTACATTGAACAGCTCCATTGCCAAGTTCAAACACTGAAATCCTTTGGCCGTGGTTCTTATTCTTCAACAGCTCTCAAGTTAGCGGTTTTGAAGTGTTCAAACAGTGGGTCCCTAAAATTCCATGGCTGGGAAGTGGGAGGGAAGGGAAAATGTTGAATGGTGTTATACTGAAAGTATCTGGTCTTCTCAGCTTGTACCCTAATAAAGAAGCTACTTTTTCAAAGGGTATGAACCCCCAGGGAGCAGAATATAATTCCTCTGCTTGTAAACATCACGCAGAGTATAGAACAGAAAAAAAAAAATCTCAAAGAGAAGTAATTTTGGCAGTAAGTAATGATCGACAGACATGTTATAGAGTATACTGGGAGGGAAGCAAGGCCACTTTAGTGGTTTATTTTGTAACAGCTCTGTAATTGAACAAGTGCAAAGACAGAGCCCAAGAACAAAGACCCAATGTGAGAATGCCAGCCAGTGTTTCTGTCCTCATTATCGTGAGATATTCAGAAAAACAGCAGCAAGTTGAGGAGGATTCAGTAATATGTGAAATCTCGACTTATCCACAATGGAGAAGTTTTCTTTTCTACCAGACTTGGTTAAAAATTTTTAGCAACTCCTTTTGAGGGGCAATGTGTTAATATCTGAACTTTTTGTACATAATTATACTTAGTTTAACTTTATGTAAAATGTGTACTTCTTATTCAATAATATGGATTCAGACATTCTCTTTTCATTCACACAATAAAGTTTGAATATCTACTCATGTTAGGCCTGTTCTAGGCGCTAGGACTTGCCAGTGAACAAAATATTGTCTCCGTCCTCCTGGATCTGATGTTCTGATAAAGGAAGAAACAGCAAATACGTTAGATTGTTGCATTGTCATGGAGAAAAAGTAAATGGTGCAAGAGTGGCATAGAAAGTGGCCATAGAAAGTGTAGCTGAGACGGGAGTTGTGATTTTATGTTGGGAGATCAAAGGACATTTGAGCAAAGTGCAGAACAACGTGAAAGAGCTAGCCTGATGGATATAGGAGGTTATAGCTTTTCCAACTATAAGGACTAGCAGGTACAAAGCCTTAAGGTGCAAGCATGCTTGACACAGTGTGTGAAGTGGAAGAGTCAAGATAGAGTTAGAGAGGGAGTAAAAAATGTAAGGCTTTGCTGCCCATAGCAAGACCTTTGGATTTTACTCTGGGTAAGATGGGAGCCAGTGGAAGATTTTGAGCTGGGGAGTGATGTGATCTGACTTGTGTTTTAAATTTTAAAAGAATAGCTGTGACTGCTGTGTTGAAATTAGATTGTAGGGGAGCAAGAACAGAAGCAGGGAGACCAGTCCAGTTCTGAACTGGACCCAAGATGAAAAGGAAAATGTTGGCTCACTGGGATGTTCCTAGTATTAATCCCTGAAATCCCAAGAAGGAGGGTGTCATTTAAGACTCGATATAGATTCCTAAAATTTAAACTTATTCTGCAGTGTGAAATGGCATTCTAGCCAGGCATGGTGGCTCATGCCTGTAATCCCAGCATTTCGGGAGGCAGAGGTGAGAGGATTGCCTGAGCCCACGAGTTCCAGATCAGCCTGAACAACATGGCGAGACCTCAGCTCTACAAGAAATTTAAAAAGTAATTGGGCGTGGTGGCACACGCTTGTAGTTTCAGCTACTAGGAAGGCTGAAGTGGAAGGATCACCTGAGCCCAGCAGGTTGCTGCAATAGTCCAGAAAAGAGATGGTGATGGCTTAGAATATGGTGATGGAGGTGGCGGGAAGTGGTTGAATTCTGAATATACAGGGTGATCTCACGGTCTAGAAAAATATATATTTTATTGTGTATTGGAATATAGTATAAAAAATCATTTATTATCTAGGCTTAGTAGTTACCCTGTATCTTTTTTTTTTTTTTAGTTGGAGTCTCACTCTGTCACCCAGACTGGAGTGCAGTGGCATGCTCCCGGCCACCGCAGCCTCGACCTGCTGGGCTCCAGCGATCCTTCTGCCTCAGCCTTCCAAGTAGCTGGAACTACAGGCATGCGCTACCACTCCCGGCTAATTTTTTGATTTATTGTAGAGATGAGGTCTCGCCAAGTTGCCCAGGCGGGTCTCGAACCCGCGGGCTCAGGCAATCCACTCACCTCA
>CAUYQG010202149.1:0-16067 GCA_963574415.1 Tarsius wallacei | reverse complement strand
ATCAGAAAAATTAGCCGGTAGTGGTAGCACACACCTGTAATTCCGGCTACTTGGAAGGCTGAGACAGAAGGATCACCGGAGCCCAGCAGGTCAAGGCTGCAGTGGCCTGAAGCAGCCACTGCACTCCAGTCTGGGCGATCGAGTGGGACTCCAACTCAAAAAAAAAAAAAAAAAAAAGACTTTCTATACACAAACAGAAACTCAAATAAAACACAATTTATTTCACATTAGACACAAAAAATCAAATACCTTAGCAAATTCCTAACCAGAGACATGAAAGACCTTTACAATGAAAACTCCAAAACACTACTCAAAAAAGTCAAGGATGACACAAACAAATGAAAGAATAGTCTATGCTCATGGATTGCAAGAATCAGCATTTCTAGGATGTCCATACTATCTAAGGCAATCTACAGATTTAAAGCAACACCCATTAAGTACCATCATCATTCTTCTCAGACCTGGGAACACAATACAGAAATTCATAAGGAAACATAAATTACCATGAATTGCCAAAACAGTCCTCAACAACAACAACAAAAAAAACAGAAGATATCACACTCCCATATGTTAAACTTTATTTTAAAGTTACAATAATCAAAACAGCCTGACATTGGTACAAGAATAGTCATATAGACCAATGAAACAGGATAGAGATTCCAGAAGCAAAACTTACATTTTTCAACCAACTCATCTATAAAATCTCCAATTACAATGCCTGGGAAGAGAAGAACTTATTCAGTAATTGATGTGGGAAAACCGACTGAACACAAGCAGAAGATAAAAAAGGATCCCTACGTATCACCATACACAAAAATCAATTTCAAATGGATCAAAGTCCTAAACATAAAACCTCAAACTATAAGAACCTCAGAAAATGCAAGAGTCACCCTTATGGAGATTAGAACCGGAAACCAATCTCTCATCAAAACCCCATGTACACAGGCCATAAGAGATAAGCTAGACATAAGAGACCTCACCAAACTTTCAAGATTCTGCAAACAAAGAACCTGCAAGAAAGCAGGGAGATAGCCCACAGACTGGGAAATATATTTGCCAACTGTATGACTGACAAAGGCCTAAGATCTAAAATCTACAAGGAACTCATACATATGAAAAGAAAAATCAACAATCCCATTAAAAAGTGGGCAAAAGATATGAATAGAGCGTTCTCAAAAGACATATGAGCATCCGATAGATACATGAAAAAATGCTCAGCCTCACTAGTCATCAAAGAAACTACACTGAGATACCACCTAACTCCAATCAGGATGGCCATAATCAATAACTCAAAAACAATAAATGCTGGAGAGAATGTGGCAAAACAGGAACATTTCTACACTGTTGGTGGAAGTGTAAACTATTTACAGCCTCTGTGGAAAACAGTGTGGTGATTACTAAAAGATCTAAAAATCGAACTTTCATACCACCCACAATTTCCCTACTGGGAATATAACTGAAGAAATTCAAATCTCTCTATAGAAAAGATATCAGCACACGTTGTTCACAATAGCAAGAACATGGAACCAACCGTGTTGCCCATCAAAAGATGCCTGTATAAAAACTGTGGTACATATACATGATGGAATAATATGCAACCATAAAGAAGAACAAAATCCTAAACTTCACTGCAACCCGAGTAGACTTGGAGTCTATGATCCTGAATGATCTTTCACAGAAACAAAGAACTGAGTATCACACGCTATCACTAGTTAGCGGACCTTGAAAAATTAGCGTAATACTATAAGAAAAACAAGAAACTTCTGGCAGGGTGTGGGAAGGTGGGGAGGTAGGATCGCCAGTAGTGGGAATCTGTCTGGGGTAAGGGGCAAACACCTCATCAACAAGGTTACCTGCATGTGAACATTTGTATACAAGCCCTGAATTTTATCCCACATTTTAAAATTTATATATATATATAGAAAACAATAAATGAATAAATAAAAGTTGACTGATATTTTTGTAGAAAAACTTACAGTTTGCAGATCAAGAATCCTTTCTATATAAAGCAAAATAAATGTATTATGACAGATCTAAAACATCTGTTAAAAAAAAAAAAACAGCACTTGACATTGAGTTTCAGGTCACACATGACCTGAGAGCACCCTTTGGGAATCTGGATGCAAAATTCCAGTTCACAAAAGACCCTTGAGCTCACTCAGGATGTTGGACACAGAGACCAGGCTCACAGATCACCCCAGAATTCCTTCAGCACAAAGTAAACAAAATCAGAGGTCACTCAGGACCCAGAACTTAGAATATTGACCACAGGTTCCAGGCCACACAGAACCAAACACAGAACACTAGACACACAGTAAAGTGTCTCAATGAACCCAGAATTCTCAGCTCACACAAGCCCCAGATTCCCTCAGAACACTGAGTGAAGAGTAGTAGCACATTTGGAGACCCCCTACACTCAACACCAATTTTAAAGTCACACAGGATGACAGAACTCTATCAGGGCACTGGACAAAGATTATCAGCACACACAGGACCCCAGAGATCTCTTAGGATACTGTACACACAGTTCCAGTTCACACTAGACTCCATGATAACCTAAGGACACATGAGAAAGTCCCAGCACACACGGGACCTAGAGTTCCCTCAGTATACTGGGCACAAAGTTTCAGCTTGTACTTGTCCACAAGAGACTTAAGGAAACAAGACACAGATGCAACTCATATAAGACCTTAGAGCTCCCAGCTCACACATATTCACAGGCCTCTCTCAAGACACTGGACACAGAGTATCAGGCCAAAGCTGACATGAATGACATTCTTATGACACAAATTATTCAACATCTCTCTCTGTACACTTAACAGAGAGTCACTACTGACACAAGACATCAGAGTTCACTCAGGAAACTGCACACAGAACCCCTCATATAGGATACAAGAACCCCCTCACAATTTTGATCACAGAATCTCAACTTACAATGGACTCTATGCCAAACTAATGACACGGGTTATATGTCCCAAGTCAGATAAGAATTTAGAGCTTCCTAGGATACTGGACACAGTGTCCCAGCTCACAGTAGAGCCAGTGACAACCCAAGGGCACAGGAAATAAATTCTCTGCAACTACTAGATTACAGAGCTCCCTCTGGTTACTGTAGACAACACGGCTCACACAGGATGCCAGGACTTCCTTAGGTCACTAGTCACAGAAACACAGGTCACAAAGGACCTCAGTCATCCCACAGGATACTGTATACAGAGTTACACTTCACACAGTATGCAATGGCTTTCTCAGGACACTACATAGACAGCCCTAACTCATTGAATGAGAGAGGCTCATGAAAACACGGGACAATGAATCTCAGCTCAAATGTGACCTCAGAACTTTCTCATAGCTTTGGACACAGTGTGCCACCCTATACAGACCTCTGAGGTCACTCAACACACCAAATGCAAAAGCTTGGCTCACATAAGACCCTAGAGCTCCCTGAAGATACTAGACAGTCAGTCACAAGTCACACAGGACAGCAGCACTCCCTCAGAACATTGAACACAGTATCCCACCCCACTCAGTTTTCCAAAGTTCCATCTGGACATTAGATACAGAGTCATGTCTCCCTCTGGAACCAGAATTCTGTCTCATGCAGGACTCCAGCCTTCATTTGGACACTGAACACACAGTTGTAGCAAACATGGGACCCCAGTTATCCTTCACCACACTGGACACAGAGTCCATCACAGTCAAGACCCCAGAGCTCCTTTAGTATATTGAACACAGAGTACCAACTCACAGTAGACCCCATGCCAACCTAAGGACACAGGCAACAGAGTCCCATCACACACAGAATTACAGCGCTCCCTGAGGTTTCTGAACAGATTCACATCTCACACCAGACACCATAGTTCACATAGGACACTGTACTCAGAGTCACGGTTCACACAATATGCTACAGACTTTTCAGGTCATTAGACATGGAACCCTAGTTCACATAGTTCACATAAAATGACAGAAGACCCTTTGAACACTGGACACTGGTCCTAGCTCACATGCAACCCAAGAACTCTCTCAGGACTCTATACTCATAGTCCCAACACACTCAAAATCTCAGAGCTCGCTCAGGATATTGGATACAGAGACCAGGCACACACTGGACCCCAGTGTTCCATCAGGACACTGGACAATTATGGGTCACAAAGATGCCAGAGCTTCCTCAGGACATTGAACACTGAGTGAGAGGCCACACAGTACCCCAAAACTCCATCTGGACACTGGAAATATAATTACATCTACCAAAGGTACCAGAATACTCACCTCTCACTGTTCACAGTGTTCTAGAACACACAGGGTACAAGAGCTCCCTTACTACATTGGACACAGTTTCCAGGTCACATAGGATTACAAAATTCTGTCAGGCACTGGACAAAGAGTCATATCACACAAAGGTTCCAAGAGATCTCTCAGTATACTAGCCACACAGTCCCAGCTCACAGTGGAGCCCATGGTACCCTAATAAAACAGGACAGATTCCCAGCATACAGTTCCCAGGACCTCACAGTTCTTTCAGGATACCAGAGAGAAAGTTCAAATTCAAACTAGACCACAAGTCTACTTAAGGACACAAGACACAGAGATGCATCTCACATGGGACCTCAGAGCTCCCAGCTCACACAAATCCCCAGGACTCTCTCAAGACACTGGACATACAGTATCGACTCACAGAGGACCCCAGATCTTAATAAGGAAAATGAACACAGATTCCCAGCTCACATGGGACCAAAAATCTCTCCCAGGACACTAGAGACAGAGTCCCAGGTCATACAGGACTTCAGACCACCCTCATGACACTGGAAACAGAGTCAAAACTCACACAGTACTACAAAGCAGAGTTTCCACAGGACTTTGGACACAGAGTCCCAGGTTACATTTGACACCACAGATCATTTAATCCCTTAAACATTGGCACCAAGTCCAGCTCACACAAGTCTCCAGAGTTTCCTAGTTCACACAGGACACCAAATCTCCCTTAGAACACTCAACACAGTCATAGGTCACACAGGACTCCAGACTTCCAGTAGGACACTGTACGCAGAGTCAAATCATACACACTATACTGAACAATCTCAGGACACTGGACTTGGAGCCTTAGCGCACATATAATGCCAACATCTCTAAGAACATTCAACACTGAGTCCCATCTCACACAGAATCACAGATCTCTCTCAGGGCACTAAACGCAGTCTTCCATCTCACCAATGTACCCAGAACTCTCTCAATACACTGCACACATTCCCAGCTCAAACAATTCAGCAGCTCCCTGTAGACACTGGACACACAGTCACAGCTCACACAAGACACCATAGCCACCTCATGAAACTGGACAGTGTACCACCAGCCCACATAGGATGCCAGAGCTCACTCAGGACACTGAACACAGAATCTCAGCTCATATAGAAGAACATATCTTTTTCACCTAACTGGACCCAGAGTCCTTGAGTCCACCATACAGAACCCATGAGATATTTCAGGACACTTCACACAGAGTCACAGCACAAATAAGACTCCAGAGCCCTCTCAGGATACTGAACATAGAATCCCAACACACAGTGAACCCTATGTCATTAAGGACCCAGGATACAGGGCTGAAGCACATACAGGATTCCAGAGCTCCATTAGAATACTAGATGCAGTGTCCCAGCTCACATTAGACACCATGCCTGAAACAGAATTTAGCAAACACAGAATTACAGAACTCACAATACAACAGAGCTCTCTCAGGACAGAGTCACAGGTCACTAGGACCCAGTACTCCCGCAGGACACTACACAGAGTCACAGTTCAAACAGTATGCTGCAGCTCTCTCAGGTCACTTTGCATAACGTCCAAGCTCACATAGGATGCCAGAGGTCACTAAAAACACTGGACACTGAGTCCCAGCATATATGTGACCCATGTACATTCTCAAGTCTTTGGACATAGAGGCCCAGCCCACACAAACCCCAGAGATCACTCAGATCACTGGACAGTCTCAGTTCACATAGGACCCCAGAGCTCCCTGAGAATTCTGGACAAACAGTCACGGTATCATCAAACTCCAGAAATCCCTTTGGACATTAAATACTATGAACTCTAAAGCTCCCTCCAGAAAGTAGACACGGAGACATTTTTCACACTGTACCCAGAATTGTCGGTTCCCCAGTTTCCTTCAGGACACAGAACTCAGTCCTAGCACACAAAGATTCCCAGAGCTCCCTCACTACACTGGATAAATATCCACAAATCACACAGGAACACAGAGCTCCATCAGCACACTGGACCAGGTATCTCGGCAAACAGAGGACCCAATACCTCCCTCGGGACACTGGACACATGGTCCCAGCTCACAGTACACCCCAAGCTAACCTAACAGCACAAGACACCGAGATCCAACTTGCATAGAACATCAGAGCTCCCAGGTTACACCGGGCCCCAGGGCTTTTTCAGGACACTAGAATAAAATGTTAGCCCACAGAGAACTTAAGATCTTCATCAGGACACAGATTACTGAATAAAAAAACAAAAGAGTGCTGGGCTCGGTGGCTCAGCCTGTAATCCCGTGCCTTTGGGAGGCTGAGGTGAGTGGATTGCCTGAGCCCGTGGGTTCAAGACCCGCCTGGGCAAGCAAGACCTCATCTCTACAAAATCAAAAAATTAGCCGGGCGTGGTAGCGCGCACCTGTAGTTCCAGCTACTTGAAGGCTGAGGCGGAAGGATTGCCGGAGCCCAGTGGGTCGAGGCTGTGGTGGCCGGGAGCGGCCACTGCACTCCAGTCTGGGCGACAGAGTGAGACTCCAACTCAAACAACAACAACAACAACAAAAAAAAAACCAAAAGAACCCCAAAGCTGTCTGAGAACGCTGGACACAGATTTACAGGGCACACAGAATCCCATACTAGACTTAGGACACTAAAAACAGGGTCAATATTCACACAGGACTATAAAGCTTTCTCATGACACTGAAAAAGGAGTCTCATCACAAATATGACATAGAGAACCTCTGAAAACTAGATGCATAATCCTAGCTCATACAGATTCCCAGAGCTTCCTCAGGAAATTAGACAGAGTCACAGGTAATATTAGACATCAGAGTGCACACAGACACTGGAAATAGAAACCAGATTATACCAGACCCCTGGAACTCCTGCAGGACACTAGACACATTTCCATCTCACAAAGAAACAGAAAACTACCTCAGGACACTGGACACAGTGTCACAGGTCACACAGGACTCCATTACATCTGCAGGATACTGTATACAAAATAGATCTCACATTGTATAGTAAAACTCTCTCAGGAAACTTAACACAGGGCCTTAGAGCCTATAAGTCTCCAGAATTCCCTACAAATGCTGGACCTTCAGTGCCAGCTCACATAATACCACAGAGCTTTCTCAGGGCACTAAACAAAGACTCCCAACTCAAATAGGACCTCAGAGAACCCTGCTGACAAAGAATCTCAGAACTCTCTCAGTACATGCACCCATTATCAGCTCACAAAGGACTCAATAGCTGCCTCTAGACACAATGGACACAGATTCTCAGCACACACAGGACCTCAGTCCCCTTTCAGGACACTGAACTGAGAATCACAGCTCACACAAGACACCAGAATTCCTCAGAAAACTGGAAAAAGTGTCCCAGTACAGAGGACTGCAGAGCTTACTCTGGACACTGAACACAGAATACCAGCTCATATAGAATCCCAGAGCTCCCACACTATACTGTACACAGAGTCCCACCATAACAGGATTCCAGAGTTCCCTCATTGTATGAAACATAGAGGCCCAACTCACAGTATAATCCATGCCAATCTAAAGACACAAGAAGCAGAGTCCCAGCACACACAGGATTACATAGTTCCCTCAGGTGCTAGACACAGAGTCACAGATCACAAAAGACACCAGAGAGACACCAGAGATTACTCAGGAAACTCGACACAGGGGCACAGGTCAAAAAGGCCACCTGACCACCCGCAGGACACTGTACACAGAGTCACAGTTAGGATAGTATGCCACAGCTTTTTCAGGACACTGGACACAGATTTCTAGCTTACATATGATGCGAGATGTCCCTAAGAACACTAAACAGAGTCCTAGCTCACACACAACCCAAAAATTATTAGGATTCTGAACACAGAATTCCAACCCACATGAAATGTCAGAGCTTGCTCAGGACACTGGACAGAGAGCCTGGGCTTACACAGGACCCAGAGCTCCCTCAGGACACTGGACACACAATTGGAGGCACACGGGACTCAGATCTTCCTCAGGACATTGAACATAGGGTCCCAGGCCACACAGGACCACAAAACTCCCTTAGGATACTGGACATAGAGTCACATCTTCCAATGGACCCAGAAAGATCAGCTCACACAGGACCACAGATTCTATCAGGACACTGAACTGAGTCCTAGCACACTTGGGACCTCAGAGCTTCCTCACTACACTGGGTATGATATCACAGAACACTGTAAAAAAGTCAGCACAAAAAGTCTCAGCACACCAGTGCCCACTCAGGATACTGGAAACAGAATCCCAACTTACATTAGGCCCAATGGCAATATCAGGAAACAAGAAAAAATGTCCCAGCACCCAGAGAAACCAGAGCTCACTCAGGAATCTGGGCAGAGTTCCAGCGCTTACTAGACCCCAAACCAATCTAATAACACAAGACACAGAGATACAGTTCACATGGGACCCCAGAGCTCACAGCTAAAATATGTCCCCAGGGCTCTTTCAGGACAGTGGAAACAGATTACCATCCCACAGAGGACTCCAGTTCAGCATCAGAACATTGAACACTGAATCTTAGCTCACATAGGACTACAAATCTCTCTCAGAACACTGAACAGAGTCACAGGTCATACAGAACCTCAGACTTCCCTCAGGACATTAGAAACAGACTCAGCATTCACACAGGACTACAGAGCTGCCTCAGGACAGTGGCCACATAGTAAACAGTACAGTAGACACTACAGTTCTCTCAGGACTCTGGACACAGATTCCAGTTTACACAAGAATTCAGATCTTCCTCAAGAATTGGACACAGTCCCACCTCACATAGAACTCCTGAGCTACCACAGGACACTGACACAGAGTCAGAGGTCACTTTGGATCCCAGACCTTCCATAGTACATTGTACCCAGAGTCATGGTTCACACAGTGTATTGAACTTTCTCAGGACACTGGACACAAAGCCTTAGCTCACATATGAGGGCAGAAGATTCTATTAACACTGGGCACTTAGTCCCAGTTCACTTCGTATCAAGAGCTTCTTCAGAGCACTGAACAGACTTCCAGCTCACAAAATACCTCAAAGAACCCTGCTAACAAAGGACCCCATAGCTGCCTCCGGACATTGCACAGATTTACAACTAAAAACATCTCAATAACTCTTTCTAGACACTGAAAAAAAGTCAAAGCACAAACTAACCCACAAACCTCTCTCAGACATTGGACAGAGTCACAGCTCACACAAGACACCAGAGCTCTCTTCTGAAAAAGGAAACAGTTTCCCAGTTCACATAGGACTACAGAGCTCACTCAGGATACTGGACACTGAGTCGCAGTTCACGTAGAACTGCAGAGCTCCCTAACTACAAAAGACACAGAGTCCCTGGTCACATAGTACCCCAGAGTTCCCTCAAGATACTGAATACAGTTCCTCAGCCCATAGATAGTCCTATGCCAACTTATAGACACAATATGCAGGGTCCTAGCACACACAGAATTCAAGAGATCCCCTAGGTTACTGGCACAGAGTGCCAGCTCATAATAGACCCCATGCTAACCTGAGGACATAGGAACAAGATGTCCAGCAAACAGGATTACAGATCCCCCTCTAGTCACTGAACACAGAACCAGAGCTCACAAAAATACCAGAACTCCCCCAGGACACTCGACTGAGGACTCAAGTTTCCCTGAGGACACTGAACATATAGTACTAGTACACATTGAACCCCAGAGCTTCCTAACTACACAGGACACAGATTCCCAGGTTACACAGTATGGCAGGAATGCATCAGGACAATCAACAAAGTGTCTTAGCACACACAGGACCCCAGAACTTTCTCGGGATACTGGACACACAGTCCCAGTTCACTCTAGATCCCAAGCCAACCTAAGGACACAAGACACATAGTCCCAGCTCACATAAAACCTCAGAGCTCCCAGCTCACACTTGAATCCAAGGCTCTTTCCGGGCACTGCACACAGAGTACCAGTTCACAGGCTCTCACAGCTCTCTCAGGACACTGGACCAGAGTCAAAAGTCACACAGGACCCCAAAACACCCTCAGGAAACTGGAAACAGAGTCAACACTCACACAGGACTACAAAGCTCCCATAGGACACTGTACACATAGAACACCAGAGGACCTAAGGAGACTAGTTGTATAATCTTAGCCCACACATATTCCCAGAGTCACCTCAGGAGACTGGAAAGTATCAGAGGTTACACTGACACTGCTCCTTCAGACACTGGACACAAAATCCAGATCGCACAAGACTCCAGAGCTCCTTCAGGACACGGGACCTAGTCCCATCTCATATAAGACTCCAGTGCTATGTCAGGAAACTGGATACAGAGTTACAGGTCAAAAAGGATTCCAGACATCCCGCAGGACACTGTACACTGTGATAAAGTCACACAGAATAGTAAAACTCTCTCAGGAAACGACACAGAGCCTTAGCTCTCAAAGGACAACAGAAATACATGCAAACACTGGACATTTTGTGCCAGTTCTCATAGGACCTCCCTCAGGACATTGAAAACACAGATTTCCAGGTCACATAGTATCTCAGAGAATCCTTCTCACAAAGAAGCACAGAACTCTCTCAGGACAAAGCATACATTCCTAGATCATGAAGGACTCAACAACGCTCATGATACACTGAACACAAAGTCACAGCTCACAAGACACCAGACTTCCCTCACAAAGCTGGGGAGTCTCCCAGCTCACGAGGCATCCCACAACTTACTTAGGAAACTGGACACAGAGTCTCAGCTCACTAGAATACCAGAATTCCCACACTACACAGTACAAAATGTCTCTGGCCTCACAGGACCACCAAGCTCCCTCAGAGGACTGAACACAGAGTCCCAGCCCACACAGGAACATGGAACTGCCTCAGTGTACTGAACACAGTGTTCCAACTCAAAATTGACCTCATGTTAACCTAAGAACACAGTAAACAGTCTTAGCACACACAAGATTACATATCTTACTCAACTTACTAGACACAGAGTCACAGTTCACACAAAAGCCCAATGTTTCCTCAGGAAACTGGACACAGAGTCATAGGTAACACAGGAACTCAGACCTTCCATAGGACATTGTGCACAGAGTTATAGTTTACACATAATGCTACATCTTTCTCTGTAACTGGAAAGAAACCTATAACTCACACTAGAGTCTAGAATTTCCTAAGAACACTGGACACTGAGTCCCAGCTCACATATTACCTGAGAGATCTTTCAGGACTCTGGACACAGAGTTTGAATCCACACGAGAAGTCAGGCATGCTTAGGATTGTAGGCACAGTGACCTGGTGCACACAGGACCCCAGATCTCCCTCAGGACACTGGACCCACAATCACAAGTCATGCAGGACCCCAGAATAACATCAAGACATTGAACACAGGGTCCCAGCCCACAGAGGATCCCCAAACTCCCTAAAGTCACCTGACACAGAGTGTCAGCCCACAGATGACCCAAGATCTGTAAAAGGATACTGAACATATAGTCCCAGCTCACATAGGACCCCAAAGCCCTCCAGGACACTGAAAACAAAGTAACAGGACAAAGAGGACCCAAGACCTCCCTCAAGACACTGAAAAAAAGATTAAACTCACAAAGGACCACAGAACTCCTTCAGAACACTGAAAAAAGCATCAAAGCAGCTCAAATAGGACCCCATAACTACTATAGGATACTAGACACAGGGTCAAATTACTCACAGTTTTCTAGAGCTCCATCGACACACACAGGTCTCAAAGTCAAATTTACACTAGACATCACAGTTTACTCTGGACAATGGACTCTGAATCCAAAGCTCACACAATATACCAAACCTCCCATGGACACTGAACACAGAGTAGTAGTTCACATGGGACTCCAGAGCTCCCTCAAGACACTTTACACAGAGCCCCAGCACTCACAGGACTACACAGTGCCCTCAGGTTACTAGACACAAAGTCTCAACTCACACTAGACCCCATGCCAACCTAAGGACACAGGACTCAGTATACTAACAAACATAAGATTCCTGGCCTCCCTCAGAAAGCTGGACACAGAGCTACAGATCACAAAAGACATGAAAGATCTCTTAGAACATTTGAAAGAGAGTAACAGCTCACGGAACACAAAAGAGTTCCCTCTGGAAGCTGGAAACAGAGGCACAAGTAACAAAGGACCTGACCTCTCTGGGACACTGCACACAGAGTCATAAATCACACTGTATTCTAGAGTTCTCTCAGGACATTGGACACTGAACCCTAATTCACACAGTATTCCAGAGGTTCATAAAAACACTGGATACTGAGTCCCAGATCACATGGGATCCTAGAGTCTCCTCAGAACATTGGACACTGAGTCTCAGCTCACCCAGGAAACCAGAACCCCTTCTCTACATTGAATACAGAGTCCCAGCATACGCAAGACACCAGAACTCCTTCAGGATACTGGACACAGAGTCCCAGCACACAAAGGGCCTCAGAGTTTTCTCAGGACGCCAGACACAGACTCTCGTTCACATAGGACCCCAGATTTAGCTCAGGACATGGAACAGTGTTCCAGTTTACATAGATTCTCAGAGATACTAGCTCACTCATGACTCTAGAGCTCTCTCAGGACACTGAACACAATACCAGCTCACAAAGGACACCAGAGATCCCGCTGGACACCAGATACAGAGGCCCTGCTCACATATACTCCAGTTTATTTTCAGGACAGTGGACACAGAGTCACAGCCCACAAAGTAGCCAGTGCTCCTTCCAAACATTGAACACAGAGTTCCAGCTGACATGAGATCCCACAGCTCCCACATGATACTGGGCACAGAGTCCCAGCTCCCTCTGGACACTGAACACAGGTTCCCAGCCCATGTGTAACAGCAGAGGTCTATCAAGACACTGGAAAGAGAGTACTAGCACACATGAGACCCCAGAATACCCTCTGAACAATGGACACTGAGTCACAGTTTACACAATACTCCAGAGTTCTCTCAGGACTCTGGACAAAGTTCCAGCTCACTTTGGACCTCACAGTTCCTGCATCACACTGAGATCTCTCAGGATATTGGACACAAGGTAACAGGTCACACCAAACACACTACTTCTAAGTACACTGGACTCAGAGTCACAGTTCAAAAAAGAAACCAGAGATTCCTCATGATACCGAATTGCAAGTGTTTGGTAAAATAGGACTTAGGAGGTCTGCCAGGACACTGCTAACAATTTCTCAGCTCTCATAGAACCCCTGAACTCTCTCAGAATAATGGACACAGCGTCACAGGTAACCCAGAACCCCAGACCTCCCTAAGGACACTGTACACAGAGTCACAGTTCAAGCAAGAAAACAGAGGCCCCTGAGGTCACCGAACACTGAGTCACATCTCCCACTGTATTCCAGAATTTCTAGCTCCTGCAGGACCCCAGATTTTCCTCAGGACACAGGATACAGAATCCGAGTACAAAAGGGATGCCAGAGCTCCCTCTGGATACTGGACACACAGTCTCCACTCATATTAGACTCATTGTCAACTTAAGGAAACAGGACACAGAATCCAAGCACACACAGGACCCCAGAGGTCTCATCGGATACTGGACACTGAATACCAGTTCACAGTAGACCTCATGCAAACCAAAAGACACAAGACACAGAGTAACAGCTCACACAGGACCTCAGAGTTCCCAGCTTACACAGGTCTCCAGGACTCTCTCAGGACAAAGAGTATCAGCATACAGAGAACCCCAGATCTACATCAGGACACTTCACACAGAGTCCCAGGTCACATAGGACTGCAATTTCTCAGAAGACTTGGCATAGAGTCAGAGATTACACAGAACCGCAGACAATCCTTTAGACATGGGAGAGAGATATTAAATACACACAGGACCACCAAGCTCAAGCTCCTTCAAGACACTGGAAAAGCAATATAATCTTTTTTTTTTTTTTTGAGTTGGAGTCTCACTCTGTCTCCCAGACTGGAGTGCAGTGGCCGCTTCCGGCCACTGCAGCCTCAACCTACTGGGCTCTGGTGATCCTTCCACCTCAGCCTTCCGAGTAGCCAGAATTACAAGCATGTACTACCATGCCCGGCTGATTTTTTAAAATTATGGTAGAGATGAAGTCTCGTCAAGTTGCCCAGGTGGGTCTCGAACCCACGGGCTCAGGCAATTCACTCACCTCAGCCTCCCAAGGAGCAGGATTACAGGCTGAGCCACCGAGCCCGGCAAAAAGCAATATAATCTTACATAGGACCCTAGAAATCTCTCAGAATACTAGACACAGAATCAAAGCCCACACAGGTTCCTTGAGCTCCCTAAGGGACACTGGACACATAGTCGCAGTTTACACTAGACACCACTGTTTATTCAGGACAGTGGACACTGAATCACAGCTCACACAAGCTTCTAGAGCTCCCACAGGATAGGACACAGAGTACTAGCTGACATGGGATACCAGAGGTCCCGCAGAACACTGGCCACTGAGTTTGAACACACATAGAACCCCAGAGCTCCCTTAGGATTTTTATCACAGAGTCCCCTGTCACAGTATTCCCCCTTCCAACCCAATAACACAGACACAGGTTACCAGCACACAAAGGATCCAGAACATTCTCGGGTTACTGGATACAGAGTTCCAGATCACACAAGATCCCATGCCAACCAAAGGACACAGTACACAGTGTACCAACAGACAAAAATTTCAGAGTTAACTTAGATTCCTGGACAGTCTCAACTCCTAAAAGACACCAGAACTCTCTCAGGGCATTAGAAAGACAGAAACAGTTCACACAACACAATAGAGCTCCCCAGAAAGCTGGAAACAGAGTCACAGGACCTAAGATCTCCCACAGGATGCTGCAAACAGGACTACTTCTCTTGCGGTATGCTAGAGCTCCTGTAGGACACTGTACACAGATCTGTAGGTCAACAGCATGTCCGAAGTTCCTAAGAACACTGGACACTGAGTTCCAGCTCAAACAGGACTCTAAATTTCCCCGTCACTCTGGATACAAAGTTCCATCCTGAAGAAGACACCAGCACTTCCTCAGGGCACTTGACACAGAGGTCCAACTCTCACAGGGACACAGAGCTCCTGCAGGACACTGGACAAAGAGTCCCAGCTCACATTGAACCTCAGAGCTTCCAGCTCACACAGAGCTCTCTCGGTACACTGAACACAGAGTAATAGTTCACACAGAGCATCAGATATTTTAGTACACTAGACACAGAGTCACAGCTCAAAAAAGAAATCAGAAATCCCTCAGGACACCAGTCACCAAGTATTAGGTCAAATATGACATTGGAGCTCTGCCAGGATACTGCACACAGTGTCCCTGTCCTCATAGAACTCCTAAGTCTCTGAGGACAATAGACACAGATTCACAAATAACAAAGGATCCCACACCTCCCTAAGGACACTGTACACAAAGTCACAGATCAAACAAGACCCTAGAGCTCCATCAGGACACTGGACACAGAACCACATCTCTCACTGAATTCCAAAATTCCTAGCTCACGCAGGACCCCAGAGTTCCCTCAGGAAATAGAACACAGAGTCCTAGCAAATATTAGACCACAGAGCTCCCTCTGATCATTGGATATAATCCCTGACAACACTGGTGTTGGAAGCCGGCCAAGGTGGCCCACTGAGCATTAGGAATCAGGGGGTCCATTGACCCTGAGACCACTAAGTGTGTTCTGGAGCTGTGACTTCATTACCTCTCCCTTCCGTTCCTATGCTAGACTAATGTCCCTTAGAAGTGTTATTACAGTTTCTATAAATATTATACCATTTTATCAATTGTAATCTATATTTTATTTTATTCTACTCAGTATACCTATGAA
>CAUYQG010202146.1:0-11552 GCA_963574415.1 Tarsius wallacei | reverse complement strand
TGGATTGCCTGAGCCCGCGGGTTCGAGACCCGCCTGGGCAAGCGAGACCTCATCTCTACAATAAATCAAAAAATCAGCCAGGTGTGGTAGCGCGCGCCTGTAGTTCCAGCTACTTGGAAGGCTGAGGCGGAAGGATCGCCGGAGTCCAGCAGGTCGAGGCTGCGGTGGCCGGGAGCGGCCACTGCATTCCAGTCTGGGCGACAGAGTGAGACTCCAACTCAAAAAAAAAAAAAAAAAAAAAGTCTTTGAGGTTAGGGAAGACTTCTTAGAGGAAGCATACAAATTGGATCTCAACAGATGAGCAGAACATAGACTGAGGAAAGAAGTAAAATGGGTGTGCCACAGCTCAGTCAGGAAGTAGAGGGCCTCGGGCCAGACCTGGAGACCTGCAGGCCTGAGACAGCATGGAGAGTTGGCACATCGTCTATGTTTCAGAATTTGGCATATAAAGTCAGAGGACACGTGTAGTACAAATAAGCCTGAAGAAGCAGTCAGGAGCTAGACCATGAAGGGTGTTGTCAGTCATAAAACTGCTTCATTCTGAAGTTCATGGAGAGTAATGAATTTTAAGATGGTGATCAGCATTCTCGGACTCGCATTTTATTAAGTTATCTTTGGCTTCAGTGGTGGAAAAAATGGATCACAAAGAGGCTGAGACTGGAAACAGGGAGACGAGTTTGCAGGTTGCTGCAGTGATCCCAATGAGAAATGATGATGGTCTGATTTAAGGTCATAGGATGAAAAACAAAATAGGAAGATGTAATAAGTAATCTGTCTCTCTCCCTCTTCTGCCCCTCCTCTCTCTTGCTCTCTCTCTCTCTCATACTGTCCATAAATAATAAGAATTTACATTTATTGAACATGTATCATGTAGTAGTCTCTTTCATAAGTACTTTATATTTGATTCATTTAATCCTCAAAACAAGTCAATTCTTCATTGTATAGAAAAGAAAACTGAGTTTCAGAAATCAACCAACTTGGCCAAGGTCCTTGAGATCAGACACATTATCTTATATTTCTTTCATTTTAGGTAGACAGAAAATATTTGTGGATCTATTTTTACTATTGTACATTTCTTGAAATGAGACAACTTCTTATTTCCCAAGTAGCTCAAGCAGAGACAGTATGATGACTTGTCCAGGATGCTTTGAAATAAAATCCTACATTTTGTGGAAATTACACTCAGAAAAATCCTAAGTCCCCTGATAACACTAACCTTCCAATGACTTTATGACTCAGGGAATTTAAAGGATGCACAACTTGACAATTAATAGAGAAATCTCTGAACTTGTAAGGTTCTCCATCAGTAAGAAAATCATCACTCGTCTCACCACACTTGCAGTCACTGTATTATCTGGCTATTTGTAAGGCCCTCTTTCAGTGTTCCCCATATGACTGGGCAAAAGGAAATACCTAGTTGTGTGCAGCACATAACTGACACATATTTTCCCAGATATCCAACTGAAGTGTAATAGAGACAAAGGGATATTTTATTAAATTCTTCCTAAGTCCACTTTAATTTCTTAAAGCACTAGCATGTAATAATATGCTAATTTTCATGGACAACATAACATTTTAGAATAGAATTAAGGATATATTCTGAGAAAGGTTGAAAATCTCTCAAATCAGGGGACTGTGCATTTATTGCTTTTCTGCTATAAATGTGCTCTGGGACTTTGAGTAGGTCTCATAAGCCTCTCTCAGTTTCATTTGTATCTCATTTGTAAAATAAGGAATAATACTTAACAATTACCTCACAGGGAAATACTGAAAAAATAATGAGCTAACATAGACAGGCAAGATGCTTTGAGATCTTCGGATGAAAGAACCAGCACGTTAAATCCTAATTAATTTTAATGAATTAAAGAGGCACACAAATCCTATTAAATGTCTGTATTTCAGTGGAATGGACCATGATATCATAAGCTATATAAAAACGTTTATGGTGTGAGGTATGAAAACATTTAAATATAAGACAATTTTCTAAATGTTCTTTCCTTTTAGATTAAAAGCCCAATAGTGTTCAATTTCATCTTTCTCTAAAACTCCAGAGGAAAGTGAAATGTCCCATGATGGTATCTTGAAGGAAATCTGGAGTTACCTTCAAGTCATTTCTGGATAATAAGGTGTAGTAAAGTCTAATTTTTGAAACTGCAAGATAAAAGACCTCAGATTCATTTGTGCCTCAATTCCTGTGCTTGTCCACATTTCTTTCATGGGTTTAAAACAGGCAGATGGTTAGCAGCTGCCAGGAATGACAGAGTTCTAGACTGAGGATGATGATCCATTGCTCTAATATCCTTCACTCCAAGAATTGCCTTTATGAGTTTTTTAAATCAATTTCCCTATAATTAATATTTCCTAAGGCAGATCAGCTTCCACATTAAGAAACATTGGCCTTGATTTATGCGCTAGTTTAAATTTTACCAAAAGGCATGTTTTCCATTTTGGAGATATAGCCTAAAATGCTATCTGAGAGCTATAATATAAAATGTAGTCATTTTCTTACACAATCACAAAGCACTTAATATATACAGAAATAACACAGAAATAAAAATCTAGTCTTTGAAGTCAAGTATAACTGACCCAGAAAATAAAAGAAGATGTTAAAATCTGAGCTCCTGTGAAGGCTAGTTATTCCAGATTATTGTTTGAGGATTTCAAGCAGAAATGAAAATAATAGCAATAATTAATAATAATTATTTGGGGAATAGAGGGACAGATTCTATGGAGCTGGGATTCCTAACAAGAGCTTTGACATTCTTGAAGTCTTAAATAGCTAAGCACAGGATCCCCTCAAGGAGAGCAGAACTGTCCGGAAAAACAAATACATTCAAATTCAAAAAGGTCATCAATCTGATTGAAATCCTGTAGGTCAGAGTTGAAATCGCCTATACTCAAATGTTAAGCTACTTCCACAGATATCAACCAGTCCTAGAAAAAGAATGGAGAAATCATCATGGGTAGAATAAATCATAGAACGTAGAATAACACTGCAGTTAAAGATAATGTAGTAGAGAGAATTTAGGTCTGATATTTGTGAAACCAAAACTAAATTTCAAATACAAATGCATCATCAGGAAAGCATAACTGCAAAACTGCCTGTCAGCCTACTTTCCATTCCAGCAAGGTCTGAATCAAGAGCAGTGACTAGAAAGCAATGAATATAAACATGCCCAAGAGTAAGAGTCCAAAAACCTGTCCCAGAAATATAATATAAAGTTGGAAGGAATAAAGTTTCACCCATTTGTAATTTACTTTTACATATTTTATCAGGACCAAATAAGAAGATATTGAATGTGGCATGCACTATCTTATTAGCACTTGGAGAAGATTCAGTAAACACCTTACCCTGGTGCCATCCTTCTCTTTCCCCTTGCCCATGGTAAATGTCACTTATGGAAAAATTATACTTTTTCCCACTGAGCATGGAGAGGGTTTTTGAATCCTTTTTAAAACACTGCCTCATTTAACCACTATCTATCAAATGAAGTTGAGTTCTGAAGTGACAGCTATTTCCTAACCCCAACGTAGAAACTCATAAGGAAAAGCTGCTTATGATTGAAAAGTAGTGTTTTTTTAAATTTATGTAACAGCTAGCAAACATTTAAATATGAACTTGTAAAAGTTTTGAAAAATACCAACTATCATTCAGGGCAGCCACTTATAATTTTTATTTTTTTATTGTAAAATTTGTATAAATGTATGCGGTAAAAGTATAATTTTGTAACATGGATAACTACATAATGGTAGCATACGGGCTTTAAGAATAGCCATCACCTGTATAACAGACATTACACCCACAACCTCTTATTGATCCCCCCATCTATTCCCATGCAATTCTCACTAGTAACTATAGTTAAATATGTGATGCAATTTTTTTCCTGGAATTTTCCAATGCACTACAGTCCATAGTTTCACAAGCCTAAATGCTTTCATAGTTTCTCAAGTCTAAATTCTAAAATAATATGCAAAAATTTAACAACAGCTTTTCTGAAGGAAAAAAAATGAAACACTACTGTATGAATGCAGTCATTAATTGTGACACTGCCAAATTTCAAAGTCATTAAAATTTGAAAAAAATGTGTGTTATATATACTGACATAAACTAAACCTTATAATTCATACTTCTACCTCTGAGCAGGGTACTTTTAGACCAAAGATTAGATAACATAAGCACATACAAGTAGGTCCCATTTTTTTAGATGCTGTCAGGCACTTTACATATATAAACATATATAGGTGAACCCAGTGTGACCCTTCTGTAGAGACCTATTGCCACACAATATTTTATTTTACTCTGTTATAAGAAGACCTTTAAAGGAAACTTTTCTATTATAATATTTCAACTTTTTGTGTTTTTTTAATAAGTACTAATGTCTTTCCTAAAGCTTCTAAAGATTCTAAAGGCATTTCTTTTTTTTTTCTTTTTTTTTTTTTCTTCAGCTGGAGTCTCACTCAGTCGCTCAGACTGGAGTGCAGTGGCCACTCCCGGCCACCGCAGCCTCAACCTGCTGGGCTCCGGCGATCCTTCCGCCTCAGCCTTCCAAGTAGCTGGAACTACAGGCATGCACTACCACACCCAGCTAATTTTTTTTTTTTTTATTGTAGAGATAAGGTCTCGCCAAGTTGCCCAGGTGGGTCTCGAACCCATGGGCTCAGGCAATCCACTCACCTCGGCCTCCCAAAGCGCAGGATTACAGGCTGAGCCACTGAGCCTGGCCTCTAAAGGCATTTCAACCAAAAAGGAATGTATTCTTTTAGAAGATTCAAAATTAGAATATGATAACAATACCCTGACAAATTGAAATTGATGGTTTACTGAGATTAACTTCAGGTATTAAATAGAGATGAAAACAAGATTCCTCCCCATCTTCAAACATTCATGTGTTTTCCTGACAAATACAGAAATGAATTTTAATTTTCAGCTTCCTGAAGGAAGCCAAAAAAGACTTATAATTTGCAGATAACACAGAGCTTAGAAATAGATAACGTTTTATCATCAAAACAAAATGTAGGTTGACTAATATACTTGTTTTTGTTTTACATAGATGAATATACACATTGACCCTAACTTTACAAAAGAAGAAATGCATATAGCTAACAAGCACATGAAAAGTTACAACTCATTAGTACCTAAGATAATACAAGCTAAAATAATATTCCTCTTTTTTTTGTCTGTTGGATGAATTATTATTTTTTAAACTGACCCAGGGAACACAAGACTCCCAAGAAACAAACTAACTAAAAACTTCACTGAGAGATTAATTCACAACAAAATATACAGCTTACACAAGGCAATGCAAATATCACAGAGACAAGATAACAGAAACAAAAAGCTAGAAAACCAATAAAAATGTTTAAAATAATTAAGTCTATCAAAAAGGGATCACAATTACATTAAAAATATTCTAGTATGTGTATGAGTTTATTAAGTCTGCCATAACAAATACCATAGAATAAGTGGCTTAACCAACAGAAATTTATTTTCTCACATTTCTGAAGGCTAGAAGTTGATATCAAGTTGTTGACAGGTTTGGTTTCTTCTGGGGCCTCCCTCCTTAGCTGGCAGATGGCCATCTTCTTGCTGTGTGTTCACATGATCATCTCTCTGCCTAGTGTTCAAGTCTGGTGTTTTAACCTCCTCTTACAAGGACACAAGTCATATTGGATTAGAGTCCACTCATAAGACTTCATTTTACCTTAATCACTTCTTTAAAAGCCCTATTTCCAAATATAGTCACATTTTGAGGTATTGGGGGTTAGGACTTCAACATATAAATTTGGAGAGTTCCTATAACAGTATGGAAAGACAAAAAAAAAAAAAGATGACTTAAAAAGAACAAAATAAAACTTGTGGACATAAAAATTATCTAAAATGTAAACTCTAATTGACAGGTTAAATAACAGAAATTCAGTTCAGAGTTTGAAAAGAGAATTAGTGAAAAGGAAAACATCTGTGGGTAATATGTAATATATAGAGACAGAAAGATGGAGAATAAGAAGGAATGAAGCCAGATACTGTGGCTCATGCTGGTAATCTCAGCACTTTGGGAGGCTGAGGCGGGAGAATTGCTTGAGACCAGTATTTGAGACCAGCTTAGGCAACATAGCCAGGCCATCTCTCTACAAAAAAAAAGAAGTATGCTTATAGTTCCAGCTACTCCGGAGGCTGAGAAGGAAAGACTGTTTAAGTCCAGGAGTTTGAGACTGTGGTGAGCAATGATTGTGCCACTGTACTCAAGTCTGGGTGACAGAGAGAGATCCCCCAACTCAAAAAAAAAAGAATGACTAAAATGATCAATAGAAAATGAGACTAGAATGAGATGGCTCAATTTATGTCTCACCAAAATTCCAAAAAGCATGTTATGGAAGTGAGCAAGAGGCAATATCTAAAGAGATAATGGTTGGCCATTTGTCAAAATTCATGAAAGGGAGTAATTCTAAAATTTGGGAATCACAAGAAATTCTAAACAAGATAAATAAAAAGAAATCCACATCTTGATGTATTGTAGTGAAATGCAGAACTTCAAACACAAAGAGATCTTTAAAAGCAGTAATGGAGGGAAAAAATATCTACAATGGAATAAAAATTATAAAGACATCAGCAACAATAGATGCCATAGGACAAAAGAATAATATCTTCAAAGTGCTGAAAGAAAATAATAGCCAAATTCTAAGTCCAAATCCAGTTATACCATCATTCAAAAGAGAAGGCAAATAAAAAAAGAAAGAAAAGAAAGTTAATCATGGCTACTTCTAAGTACATGAATTGTAGGTGATTTTTACTTCTTTATATTTTTCAGTATTTTCAAAAACTTCTTTAATTAACCTATGTTGCTTTCAACCTCTATCATTTTAACATTAACACTAAATCTTTAAACAATTTAAGCATATGCATATGTGTTAAGACAACTGAATAAAGAATAACTTCACAATCTTTTTTTCTACCTTAACCAATAATGTTTCCTAATGAATTATATCTCAGACCCCATTAAAATAAATGCCATTCATTCAAAGATTCACTTCTTTCCAATACAGTTTGTGACCAAAAACTGAAAATTTAAGATCAGAAGTGGGACAGCAACTTAGAATTCAGGTACAGCAGAATTATAAAATTGTATTAACAAATTATTATTGAATCAGCAACAGAGAACTTTCGACATAAAGTACCTGCTCTGCATCTCTCACTAAATGTTTGTTTTTCCAGTGAGGTCTCCTATGTCAGCAGGCAGAAATGCGACCAACAAGCCAAAGCAGGAATCCTGTTGGGATCCCATGCTTAGTTCATCTTAGCTTGTTTTAGAAATTGGCTTCCTCTAATCACCTTCATTATCAGTTTGTAGCTTTTGCTTACCAACATCTTGATTACTTTTTATTAACATATCCGACACTAATTATAAGCTGATTGCTGTTGCTAAATCTCTCATCCCAAAACAATGCTCTATACACAAAACAACTTTGGAAATAAAATCAGTAAAGAAATACAATTATGTCACAAGAACTTTTTTCTTGTTTTCTTTTTCCTTTTTTTTTTTTAAGAAACAGGGCCTCACTCATAGCTCACTGTCACTTTGAGCACCTGGTCTCAAGTGATTCTCCTGCCTCAGCCTCCCAAGTAGCTAGGCCTACAGGCACATACCTGTGACAAGCTAATATTTTATATTTTTAGAGATAGGGTCTCAATATGTTGCCCAGGCTAGTCTTGAACTCCTAGCTTCCAATGATCTTCCCACCTCTCAAAGTGCTGAGTTTAAAGGCATAAGCCATTGTGCACAACCCACAAGCACATTTAAAATGAATAACTATCTTAGTGAATACCTAAAAGGTGATGCTCTTCATTATAACTTCTTAAGTTTAGAATATTATCAGAACATATCATTATAAATAACCCAGCCATTTTGTCTTTCAGTGATTCTTTAGAATAGGCCATATTTTTGAAAAATTATATCACCTTTTTTGTCCAAATATTACTTTCAAATAAATATAAAGCTTTGACCTTGCAATTTTCAATGTTTAATTGCAAGTTTACCAGCACGGGGCTTTGACAGAATCCTGCTGTTTTTCTTGCAATAAAATGACTTTAAAATAACTTTCCAGCCCACACTGTACATGGTGAGCACAGAAGATGATGGCTTTAAAAAATCTCTAATCAATCTATAAAGCACTCTTGAGAATTTCAAGTAACTGTCTGAATTCTTTGCATGCAGGGATTTGTAGGAATTTATGGACATATTCCTTCCATTGTTTTCTATCAAATGATTCTCAGTTTATTAATTTGCAATCTTATTCATGGTGAGTAAATATTTTAAAAAATCTCAAAGGGAGATGCTTCAAATAAAGCCATCATGCAGGAACTTATTTTGTTGATAATTCTTTAAAAGTCTCTCTCTGCCAACATTTAGTGGAATGGTTTTATTTTGCAAATAAAAGATATCTCAGTATGTGGGCTGATTTAAAATGAACATTCCATTTTGCATGATTGAAGACCAATGAGATTAACAAAGAATTAGTAATAGGTTGTGAAAGATACTTTTCCCTTACATCTTCAGATAAAATATTTGAGTAACAAATGCTTCAGTTCAAACCGAAGGCATTGCATTCAAACTATTTCAGGGTCTCTTGTGTTGGTTATTGGTTCTCACAATAGTTATCAATAAGGGAAATTTATGTTCTAATTTCTTCCACCCCAGAATTCAAATTTTTCCCTAAGGTAATGATTTCTTTAAGTCACAAAGAAATGTTAGCAGATGCTGATAAAAAGAGATTAACTGCAGTGGAAGGAGTTGGGTGCTCATCACCTGATTAAAACACTATGTCAAAGTGGTCATGGTACACCTTTCAGATAAATCAGGAGTGAGACAATAGTAGTATGATTTTAATGCCCCATGGTTCTGACCATTTTGGTTGCACATGCCTGTGGGAAACTATACAGGGTAACTGAGTAGCTTCCAAGAAAAATGACAACAATTCCATTATGTATTGTGATCCAACACACAAAAATAAAAGCAGTTTATGAAAGAGTACCTATCATCAATATGTACCATCACTGATATTTGTATTCTGTTCTCTTTTTTTTATGCTTGTTGAGTAGACAATGTGAAGACATCTCCTCTTTGTGGATATAATAAACTGATATAATTAACCATTCAGTAGTGCTCCCATTTCCCTTCATTTAGATTCACACTCACCCTGGACCTCTCTGACCATTTGTGTCCCTTGAGGAACACTTTGTAGACTGGAGTGTGAATAGTTAACTGTGACTTTGAACAGGTTATTTACTTTTTCTGCATCTCAATTTTTTCACTCCAAGTTTACAAAATTAAATGAGATAATGAAAGGACATAATACAGAGTTAATAGAGATGAAGAGCAGCCATTTTAACATTGCCTTGTTGTCATGTTTTTCTAGCAGTTCACTTTACTTTACCCTTTAATCACTAGCTAAGGACAGAACCAGTTTCTCAGAGGTAGCTATTGATAATTGCTTTATAATCCCCTTCCCAGCTTGTTTTGTACTAATTAGCTGTTCTATCTCAAGTATTTGCCTCCAACTATAAAACCCAAATTCACCTAATCAGCCCTTCATGACCTTCATGACACAGGCAACCCCCATCACCATGACAACAGTCATGTGACTGGCCCACCCATTTGCCTGCTGTCCATCATCTATCCCCTCTGTGATGATGTGGAGCAGACCACCACCACCCAACCACCTTAACGACCTGCCCCCATATCAAGGGTAATGTTTAAAAGCATTCAGCCTCAAGCAGCCATTGGCCATTGCTCCACTAAGCTATGGTCTGGCTGTGTGTTCTTTGTACTGTGGCTGCCATGTTTTCTTAGCTTTGGCCCCCTCCCCTACCTCAGGAAGGTAAATCTCTCGCTCTCTCTCTCTCTCTCTCTCTCTCTCTCTCCTCTCTCTCTTTCTAGTTTACTTCCTAAATAACCTATATTTTCTAATCTAACTTCTGTGCAAATCTTTGCATCTTTCACATGGCATCAGATCACACAACCCCACTCCAGTGGGTCTAACAATTTTTGGAGGATCCAGCATCAAAAACTTTAACCTAACAGATAACATATGTAAAGTTCATGGCACATCATGAGTTCTCAATGTATATTAATTTCTTCCTCTCCACGCTACTCTTTTTACTTTATATGCTGGCAATTCTCATGTTATATTGATCAAAATCAAAAATTAAGCACATAAAAAAATTAAATTTATACACATACTGTAGGGTTACAGTAATGATGCCTAGCATATTCTGCTTCCCAGTATCTGTGCCCCCTGTGTGGTTCTCTTCCCCATAGACTACAAGCTTTGCATGTGACTTGCTTTGACCAAGGGGATATTAGCAAATATGACACAAGGAAGGGCTTCAAACTTGTTTGTGCCCTGGGACATGCCCTCTTGGTGTTGGAAACTTGCTCTTGCTACTTTTGAAATGCTGCTACCATGAGAACAGGTCTACACAAGCTTGCTAGAGACTTGTAGTTCAGTCAACAGCCCAAATCACAAAACATGTGAGTATGGTCATCTTAAAGCATGTCAAACTGCTTCAGATATGCAAAACAACCCAGCTACGCCCAGCCTGAACAGCTGACCCACAGATAATAGGCAAATAAAATGGATGTTGCCAGGTTCCGGTTAAGATGGCGGTGACATATGTGGAACTGTGAGATTCTCCGAATGTGAGTTCCCCAAAAAGACTCTTGCCCCCGTTCCCTGCCCCCAGCCCACAGCTGGACGCATTGGTCCGAGGCTCAGGGACCCCCGGTTCCACACAGGGCCGGCTATTGTGTCCTGGGCTGCTCCCTAGTGGGTGGGAAGGCTCGGGCCTCAGCTCCCTCCCTGGCTGCATCGAGCCCAGACTGAGCCTCCGGTCGCCCTGGGAGGTTCTGGGCACCCGCCCCTCGGAGAGACTGATTCCATTTCTGACTGAAGCACACTGGCAGCGGCGCGGGGCTACTTTCGCCGCTCACCACCTGCCCTTTGGAGCTTCGGGGCTCTGAATTCTGGAGCTCTGGAGCCGGGAGTGGAGCGCCCAGCCTTGCAGCTGATCCCCGGGAGGCTCACGCTATCACGCTAACACAGACCATCATAGTCGATTGCCCAGGGACCCAAAGAGCAGACAAAAGGGATCCTATCACTTCGGCCACTCTCCAGGGAGAGACTCGCATTGCCCCGCCCACCTACAAGCAGTCTCCACCTGGGTTCCCAAGGTAACGTCACTAAACAGAAGACAAAGCCACTCCCCTGGGAACTAAGTAGCAGACGTCTCAGGTTACAGCTCAAAGGAAAGGAGGAGAGAGAGAGAAATCTACACAAATGAAGAAAAACCAAAAGAAGAATGTGGGTCTCTGCCAGACCCCTGGGAAGACAGACACTGAGAAAACTGACTTTGGTATGCAAACAATGAAGAGCCCCCAAAATGACTGGTTTCAAACTACAAATCTAGATATCAAGACAATAATGGAGAGATTAAAAAGAATGGAGGAGAGTCAAGAAGAAACTAGGAAGGAGCTGATAACTGAGATAACAGCAATAAA
>CAUYQG010202145.1:0-11995 GCA_963574415.1 Tarsius wallacei | reverse complement strand
AAAATTAGCCGGGCGTGGTAGCGCGCGCCTGTAGTTCCAGCTACTTGGAAGGCTGAGGCGGAAGGATCGCGGGAGCCCAGCAGGTCGAGGCTGCGGTGGCCGGGAGCGGCCACTGCACTCCAGTCTGGGCGACGGAGTGAGACTCCGACTCCCAAAAAAAAAATAAAAAATAAAAAAAAAATAAGATCCACTCAATAAACACATATGTATCAAAAGAACACTAGGTGCTAGATATTTGCAGGTGTATATTAAGTCATAGTTTAAGAAACAGACCCACCATTCACTGTACTAGAGCATGATGGGTGATTGAAATGGGTTAATTTTGCACTTTGAAGAGCATAAGTAATGACTGCTTGATCTGAGAATTATCCAGAGTCCATATTTTTCTATACACACAGCTGCACATAGCTTCCATCTATTTGGAGGAGGAATTAAGCCATCAAGTCAATCTTCCTACGAAATTAGGGACATGAGTTTTATCCATGCTGATTTTGAATCTCCCCAAACTATTCCCTTAATTTTGTACTGTAATAATGTGTTGTCACAAAGCTAAGCAGCATTGCTTCTCTAAGCTGGTTACTTTTCATAGGATTACTGACATTTAAGAATTAGAAGGAACCCAGAAACTGACCACCCTAATCTATATGTAGCCCCCAAACCCCCTCCCCAAGGTCATGACAACTGGTTACACAAACAAGAAGTAGTTTCATCTGCTTCCTCTGTTTGCACTAAAGTGATCCACTTAAGCACCAGTACAGTAGCACATTATACCCTGGGAAGTAACGATCCACAGGGTGCATTTGTGGGGCACACAAATGTTTCCAGTAAGCCCCAAGTCACCTCTATATAGGACACGTTCATAAGGCAGATGTTTCCTAGTTTTAATTTTTGTGAAGTCTCCAATGGATTAAGCTAAATATCTCCAAGCTTTATTCATTATTGCTGCAGTAGGTAATTTGTGCCTATGGTAACAGTAATTTGGAGTTATTAATGAAAATGAAAGCTAATTAAAAAGAAACAAACATCTAAGCTCAGGCTCAGGTAAAAATATGAAGTACTCACGATGAATTTTATCAGTTTCCTTTATCTGTTCTAAAGGATAAAATATTACTTTGGTTGCAATAATAAAAAATATGTTGTCACACACAGTCTTGTACTATACATTCATCGAACATACCTGCAGCCCTTCAATGGCCAGTTTAAGGATTGAAGGTGTCAGTTTGGAGGCTTGTTTGAAGGAAAAATTACTCCAGTCTATAATTAAAATGAAGCCATTTATCTGAAGCTCCGGATCTTCAATAAGGACTTCCAATGACAGCAGGATGGCACGGAGGATGTCTGTGAAGGAGTTCCTGCGGCCAGAGCAGAAAGGATAGCTGTATGTGAGTATCAACAGGTAATAGCACGGTGCGTGCAGCAGTGCTGGCCTCTGCATGCCATAGCTCCATGAGCCCAGCCTGTAGGCGTACATTGGCATTCCAAACCCAGAAAGACTGAAAACACATTTGCTAAGCTTCACAGCAACAATGCTTCAAGACTTGCAGGATGAACGCCTCCCTTTGATTTGACACCACCAGCACCCCAAATTTAATGAAGTGTTTCTCTTCTATGTTCCCATGGCTCTCCATAGTGTTTCTATCACAGCACTGATTGTATTTCATTGCAATACATCCCTTACACATCTCTCTCCCTCAAAGAATTCTGATGTCCTTGAGGGTAGGTACAGAGCCATAATCATTGTTTCATCCCCAGAACCTGTCCCAGGTGCTCAATGAATCATTGATGAACAAATGAGGTGAGATCTCTATCAGAGGTGCTTATTTTGATTAAACCTCTTTTATTTCTTTTGTATTTTTAAAATATTGCTAAAAGTGTAAAAACACTTGCAATTGATGCTATTTTTTAGCTTCAATTCATGGGTAGAGAAAAATAAAGCAAGAAGAATAGCTTAATTTAATTGAAGGTCTACAGAGTGGGATTTGGGAGGGAAACAGCTTTGAGTTTATCAGTAACTATGACAACAGGCAGACCTGAATACAAACTAGAGTGACAGCTTTCCAGTGTTGTGTGTATTTCTCCACATCATATGAGTATATTCCCATTCACCAGCTGATTTAAAAAAAAATTTTTTTGATATAAGAAATGGTGACGTAGTCACTCAGCAAACTATCTGAGCTATAAATCAAAGTGCTTAGAGCACCTCTAAATTTAGTGGGGTTTTTTGTGTGTGCGAGTAGAAAAATATAAGCTTGGATAGCAAGTGATGGCAAAATCTGCTACTCCCTTCAGACTTTCATTAAAATCAGAAGCCAAGTCCTCTTGTGAAATCAGTGTGAAATGATAAGATTCTTGAATATTCCAATCTGGTTCAAATGCTAACTGAGCCTAATGACTCCAGATTACAAATCAGGAAATCTGTGATGGAACACAAACCAGTAAGAGTGCATTGAGTTTCTGATATAAGCTCAGTGTTGTGCTTCATGCTCGAAGTTATAAATAAGAATGTCCTATTTTTACTCTCAAAGAGCTCTTAATTTAGTTGGGGTGGGGTAAGAGATTAGCGACGTGAGTTGAGAGAGAGCAATACAATTTGAGTAGTCAGGGAAGAGTTTAAGGAGGGTTGAAGACTTGGGATAAGTTTTGAAGAGTGGATAGGAATTTACTGGGTAATTGAAAGAAGGGGGAGAAAGACCTTTCAGGAGAGAGGATTGACATGAATGAAACATGAAAATATGTAGCCCATTCTGTTTCATATAGTTTTTGTTACTATAAATGATTTCCTTATATGAAGCTAACATTTCCCTCCCCAAAACCTACCCATTGAGGGCAGTTCTATTACAGAAAAAAACCTGAGGTCTTCCATACCATTTTCAACTACCTAAACACAGTGGTCATGATACCCTACATAATCTGTAGATTTAAAAAGAAATTATTAGCAGCTTTAACCATCTCTCATAGAATATGGTTCTTAATACTCTTCTTATCATTATTATTTTCTTTCAGATATATACTCTGCCTTTTTTGATATGTCATATTCTTATTGACATAGGGTAAGTTTTTATTAGGACTTTGCTTTGTTTTTGAATACACAACAAAGCACTTATCAAAGACCCAAATCTTTTACAGAGATACAGCTTTATATTGAAAAGAAACATTGATCTAAATGGAGCATGGGACCAAATATTATGAGTTTAGGTAATTCCAGATGGAAATATCCAGTGGTGAACTGGAAATGATCGTTAGGGCATCAGGAAGTCTGAGCCTAGATGAGTTTTCTTAGGAAGAGCACAAACATGGAGGAAATTAGGATGGGAAGACTGACCTTTAGGTAAAACCTACATATAGTGCTGAGGTTGAAGGAAGAATAATTAAACTTAATAAGAGGAGAGGATCAAGAGAGTATTGTATTAAAAGAAAAGAATGTTTCAAGAAGCAAGGCTAAGATCGATTAAATTATGCATTATTAACACCAATTCTTCACTTATCCCTGCATCCACACACTAGCTATGTCCTCATTGACGATACAGTGCATTTTCTGTCCCTTGTCCATGTGACTTGTTTTGACTAATAGATCGTAGACAGACATTATAAGGTGCCAATTCCAAACCTAACTCTTAAGAGACTTGAGACATTGCCACTTGTTCTCTTGCCCTTCTGCCATTTTTTGGTTAAAAACTTGCCACTGTCAGCCTTCTGGATCAAGGAGAAGGTTGAGAGACACACAGACCAGTGACTCCCCATCCAACTAGCAGTTCATCAGGAGCAGAGCCACCTAGTGGAACTCAGTCTAGCTAAACAGCAGCTAACTTGCGAATGCATGAACAGTAAGAAATGGTTGCTTTTTAAAGCCACTGGGTTTTGAGATGGTTTGTTGCATAGCAGTATTTATCCAGTACCAAAGAGTAGTTAACAAAGTCAAATGCAAAAGCAAGATCAAGGAGAATAAGGAAGAAGAAAGGACCATTGTTTTTGACAACAAGTATTGTTTGGGGAGTTTCGAGAGAGCACTTTTAGTTGAATGATAAAGATATAAATCATTAATTTTGAAGATCTTTGGAAATATCTCATTTTACTTATCTCTACTTCATTTTACCCCTTTAAATGATACAGCACCTCTTCCTATCACATATCCATTTCCAAGAAAACAAAAACAAAAACATTGAATTCTGCCTGGAAATCATTCTATGCATTTTGGAGACTAGAACCTTATTGCAGGATAGGCGTTGGCAATGAAGGAAATGTTAAATTCATGGAATGATTGCAGGAGAAAAGTAAAAGGATTATGGAATTCATTATTGCTTACAAATGTTTGACTACTTCACTTTTCCAGAGGAACTGGGTAGGCAGGAAAGAGTTTAATGGACTACGTGTCTAGTCATGAGGCTTCACGTGTGTGGAGTAGTGGGACCCTACCTCTTACCTTACCTACAGTCATTACCTTGACTTCCTTAGTTCTTTGCTTCCTCATATGGATTTACTCATCATTTTTTCTCTTCCCTATTAACATTTTCTGACTTGTGGAATCCTAGCTATCAACCCAAATAATTTATATAGATACTCTACCTTCAAAAACATGGAACATAACTCCCTACTCATGTGTGAATGGCACATAGTGACTTCCTTTCAAAGACTACAGTATAGAGATGGGAAGAAAGAACAACTGCACAGTGGAGAAACCTGGCAAATACTACCTGAGCCAGATGATCAAGGTGAACTTCACCAGCAATACTGCTATATTGATAGTATTTTTCTTTGTTATGGTGTTAAAAATGGCACTTTACATCTGTGATCTTCCTCCCAAAAAACCGTAACCCCAGATTAATCATGAGAAAAAAATGAGAAAAATTCCAGTTGAGGGAAATTCTGCAAAATACCTGACTAGTACTCCTCAAAATCATCTTATCCAAAAACAAGGAAAGTCTGAGAAGCTATCACAGCCGAGAGGAGCTTCAGGAGACATGAAAATTAAAGGTAATGTTATATCTTGGGTGAAATACTGGAACAGAAAAAGAACATAAGGTAAAAATCTGAATAAAGTACGGACTCTGGGGAATAATGCATTAATATTTGTTCATTAGTTGTAACAAATATACTTCACTAATGTAAGATGTTAATAACAGGAAACTGGATGCAGGATATAGGAGAACTCTCTGTGCTATCTTCACAAAAATTCTATAAATCTAAAATTGTCACAAATAAAGTTTAATTTTTAGGTGCCTATGAGAGTTTATAATCTGCCATGATAATTCTCCATGAATATTCTAGCAAGGTTTCTGAGCAAACCAAAATGATCATAAACAGTTCTTTTACTTTGTGCAAGTTGTAGAAATGAGAACAGTAGACATTTCCAGAATTTTTTTCATTCTACCAACTCATTTAGATCTATATGTTGCTCTAATAACCCAGAGAGAAAAATATTTTTATTTTCTTTATTGCCTGTGCTCACAGCTGATCAGAGTATTTTAACACTTGTATAAAAATGAACTGACATAAAACAAATGGAGATTTATATTTATTCCATTCTTTTCTAAAATTTGTGTGGCATTTATATAGTCAGTTATGGATGATAGTAGTTTTGGGTTGATAGTTATAAGCTCAGATGTGATAATGTATGTGAAAGCTCTATGTGAACTGCAAATTGACAGTGAAATGTAAGGAACTATATTAACAGAAAACAGAAAACTTAAATTTTCCTTCAAAAGGGATTTATTCTAATTAGGACTTAGTAGTGGTATGTCTACAGGGGTTTCACCATTATACTGTGAACAATTAGAGATTATGAATAGTGACTCAATTTTAGGTTCTATTTTTTTTATAAGTTGAGCACCCAACATAGCTACCTGAGGCTTTAAAATTCAAGTCAATAGCATAATACAAATGAGATATAAAATAATGGAAAATAATAAGCTCTTGGCAATGAGAAGGTATTTAAGCTTCAAGTGGCCTATCTGTGCTTTGAATTTTCAGCGAAGATTCTATAACTTGATTCCAGGGCTATAAGTAATCAAATAATCATGTAAAAATATGATAGGGTTGCAAGTGACACTACTTTTGAGAAGGAATGGGGGAAGCCTTTTAGTCAATTCTGAAATCACAGAACATATTTCTACACTAATTTTTCTGCAGCAGCAAGAAGTCTGTTAATACTAGTTAAAGCTCTTTGGCCAGTTTTGTCTTTTGACCTTAGACTTAATATGATTAAATGTTTATGATCTTTTTCTTGGGAATTTTTTAAGGTCCATCATAAACCACAAAGTGAATATGCAAATAATTTACTACCAAATATTTATGTCTTAGTCATGGGTAGAGAGACATTACATCCAAGCATACTTGTTTACCTCTTCATTCCATTGGAGACTTTTTTCAAAATTAATTACTAAAATAACTATTGTGTGATGCTCCACAATTACAGTGTTTTGTCCTTTATCTGATAATGATGCCTAAGTCAACATGGAGAGGAAAATGTACTCTTCTGTATCTCCTCTGATGTATTTTGGCCTCCAGACAGGGGAAGAATCCTCTTTTGGTATACCAATGGCAAAAGGGCCTATTCTCAAGGAAGGTGATTGGACTTGACATTGTGGCTGTGTCATTTACTAAGCCATCCATATAAGTTCAACAAGTGACAGTTTGTTGTTTTTCCATGTGGAGGGTTGTTGCTAACATTATCCAGAATGGTATGTGTAATGGGAAGTGTGCAAAATTCAATTGTATTGTTTCTAGGTAAGCCTATTATCTCCTCTTCTAGGCTTGAGGGTCCTTGAAAAATGGTCTAAGATGGAAATTCATGTGATAGGTTTTCCTAAATGGTTTCCAATAATTCTTACATAATTCAGGTTTTAGCTCAACATATTTCTCAATGTGATAAGCAAAGGAAACGCAAAAAAAAATGTTTATGTTCTGAAAATATGAGGTTCAAGGAGAATGCTAACAAAAACGTTTGACTCTGCTGTAGTAGAATTAATATTAGCAAGCGATTATATTAAATGTACTATCCTGGAAAATCAAAGTAGATCACTTTTCTCAGCAGAGCTGATCACACAGAAAACAGTAGCCTGAATTTGATTCTATCTTTCATTATTTGATGAAGCTCATATTCTCAAGAAGAGAAAGAAAAGATGGAAGGAAAGAATAAAGAAAAGAAAGGAAGAAGGGAGAAAGGGATAGAAGGAGAGAGGTTGGTAGGAAGAGAGAAAGAAATATGAAGAGAGAGAGAAAGAAAGAAAGAAAAAAAATCTTGTTAAGCAAATTTTATCTCTTTGAATTTTATCCTATCCTAGTCAGTACAGAAAATGTTTGCATTCATATTATCATAATAATATAATTCCTTGTAATACTAGAATAATTTGTTGTCTACTGACTTATTCTTAGTTTTAATGTGAGATATCTGGCCTTCAAAGTCTCAGCATCAGAAAAAGAAATAATGTATTGAATTTTATTCAAACACCTGATATCATACAAAGCCACTTACTCCTGTAAGTTGAGTTTTAGATAGTAGAAAGCTATATCATTTCATCTACTTTCTGAACTTTTGGTTCAGTTCAATTCACAGAAGTTTGACTAAAATAGTGATTATTTTATAAGAACTAGAGTCATTACAAATGTTTGTCTCTCTCTACCAAGGAAAACAGCAAAATATGCAAAGAGTATGAGAAAGTCGTCCTCTGTTCCAATCCAGTCCCATCCAACCGTTGTTTATTGGGGACAGAATGTAATGGGTAATGATCTTGTGTAAGAACAAGGCCTTGATTTTGAAATAGTATAGAGAAAATAGTGATAAAATTGAAAAAGACAGTGTTCTCCCACTCAAGTGAAGCATGGAGATAAGAGGCTGTGTTTTTCTAGACCAATTTTGGCAGGCCTATCTGTCTCTGGATGTAGATAGCAAATGCAAAGTATTCATATCCACCACTTAAAATGACACTTGAAAATAAAAACTTCAGATTTCAATCTGCCAGGATTCTTTTTTGCTTGTGTTTCTTTGAAGAACAAGAATATGAATCATTGCGTGTGTGTGCATGCACAATAACTCATCATTTATAGTTAATTTCCCTAGATATTGCCTTCACGCTATTTAGTTCTTTGGCTTAAATAAAGCAATGGTTTGAATAAACAAAACAAGTATTTTATCACATTTGGTCCAGGTGCATCTAAATTCTTCCAAGAATTGAAGAGAATGAAATTAACTTCAAATGCATCTATCTCTTCACTTCAACAGTTAATGCAATTCCCTACTATTCAGTGTTTTCTTTTAAAAATTTTGAAGTACCTGAAACTGAATAAGAAACCAGGAGACACATTTGTTCAAAAATTTATTGAAGTCCTACTTTGTGGAAGACAGAAAGAAGGGGATTTTTTTTACTTTTCTGCTAGTAGATGGGAACCAGTAGGTGACATTTAAAAAATGTACATGGGAGTCATGAAAAACATAGGGTTTGGAGTTAGGCAGACTCTGATTCAAATACTGGATGCTCTATATGATCTTATCAAATAACTTTGTTTCTCTGTGGTTTGGTTTCCTGGTCTGTGGCAGGAAGATTGCAGTAAGTACCTCACTGGTAGTGATAGAGTGAGATTGTATTCATAAAGCCCCAGCAGAGCAACTGGCTCATACTAATTCTTAGAAGGTGCTGATGGTCAGAGTGGTCTTCATTACTATGTGAGTAAAGATTATATCAGGTAGAAAGTGGCAGAAGTTACAAGAAGAAATCACTTATGGCTGGGGGTTTTGGAAAGTCTTCAGCTGAACTATGAGGAATGAGGAGGTTTGAACACTGAACATAGAAGAGAAAGAACAGAAGGAGCCACAAAACAACAGTAAGAGCTGAAAGTGTAGACACCATGTATTGGGGCAATGGCAGGTTTGTGCCATGGGACAAGCGAAAAAAAAAAGGCAAAAATAAGGTCAGAAATGTGACTGTGATCCATCACCATTCTACTTGCTGAGAGAACTGCTGGATGTTTAGGCAGAGGAGGGAAATGATGGCAACAGTGTTTCAAGAAGATTTGAACTGGCTGCAGGGACTATGTGGGTTTGGGGCGGGGAACTGGAGTTGAGCAACCTAATTAAGAGTAGGTGATGCAATACTATGAGTGAGAGCTGAATGGAAATGATAGAGATGTGAGAAGAACTATGAAGGACAGGTAACAAAGACTTAGTTACCAATTAGGTGTGTGAAGAGAGGAAGGACAGTAGTACCACTGAAGACAAGAGGAACTCTGTCAGGTAGGAAATGTGTCAGAGATGCTGCAGTTGTGTCATTGGCCAGCACAGAATCACTGAATATTCATACTAACATTACTTGACATCAAGGCTGTCATGTGAGTGCCTGGAAGTGCATGGTTTGGTGGGTGTGCATTCTTACCCAATGTGATGAAATATCACTCTAAGCAGATGCCATGTATGCAAGAGAGAAAAATTCCTGTCCTGTTCATAACAAAGGGATATGTGTCCCTCTGGTCTATACTATGAACTCCATCAGAGATGAGAGTGTGAATATTTGCCTTTGAATTTCTTGCAATCAGCAATCACCAGAACCTACACATAATAGATTCTCAACAAATGGTTCTTAAGTGAAAGAAGGAAGGCAGGGATGTTAACCAGGCTGCCTTGACATTCTGAAACACTGGAAATAGAGAAAACTCGCTCTTAGTAAAACTCACTCTTATTCTTCAATGTCTCTCATGTTCATTGTTGATTTTTGATGTGTGTCCTTAAGCATTTTTTCTATTCTGGCTCATACTTACAGAGAGCAAAGTGCTACTGAGCACCTTGGATCCAAAGGGAGGAAAGCAAACTAGGCTTTCAGATTTGACTTTGGTTTAGAAGGCCATGCCTTCAATCACATAAGGCTGATGTGGGCATGAGTACAGTCAGTGAGAAAACAAAAACATAGAACAGTTGATAACAAATGCTAGCAGGGTAATTACAAACAGAAAAACTGATATACATTGAGGCCATTAGCCCATGGGGGGAAAAAACTGGTCCTCAAACATCACTTTACGACATTCTGAAATACAAATGAGGAAGGGTTCATTTCATCCAGCTCTCTGGACAGAGATTTGGATAGTGTTTATAGGGAGTAGCAGCAGAGGAACAAAAACAAACAAACAAACAACAACAAAAAACACCCCAATGGAAGTGAGCTAGGAGCCTTCCATCTATTACTAAACAAGTATGACAAATTAATTTTATGCTTGTCTATTCTGGTAACTCCCTTGGTTGAGGAGTTGCAGAAAAGTAAAAACTAGGAAGAGTTTCAAGAATGCAAATAAGCACTTATTTCAGCTTAATAAGTATTCATTTAAACACTTAAACTTTGGTCATTCTATCTCCAACCAAATTTCACACCAGGGCTTTTCTATACCTACAAGCCAGAAGCAGATGATAGATTGCCAGATGCCCCAGCCTTCCAGTGCAATTTCTTACAGTGATTTCACAATTCATGACAGAGAACACACATATACATATACACACATCCTGCAAAAAGTAGCAAATTCTAAAATCACAAAAACGTCACTTTTAGGTTATGCATTAATCATTTCATAAAGATTTATTGAGCACGAAACATGAAGCTAAAATGACATTAGCTTACTTAGGGTCTCAAACAGCAAACTCTCTACTTAATTTGGGTGAATTAGTGTGGATGGTCACTTTACTCTTACTTCCAATGGAGATCAATTGATATTTACAAATGCACTGGGTTTGTGGTAATGTGCCAGTCAATACTCAAAATGGAATATTCTTTTTCCTGAATATTTAACCATAAAATCACTTTCAGGACAAAAAAAAAGAATAATAAGATGAAAAGGCTTGTTAGGAAAATGTCCATCCTGTGGTACTACGTTGCTTTGAATGATTTTACACTCCTGAGCTCCTGCCATCTTGGCGATATTCTGCAATCACTCTTGCAATCAAGAGGTACCTTCCTGAAATCACAAATTCTGATAATAGTATGAAGACAGCTTGAATTAAGTTGTGCTCTAGAAAAATAACTCTGTCAGTATTGCCTTTCATGGAAAACACACTTGTAACTTCAGTTAGAAGTGTACAACATCTCATAATTTTAATTAATTCAGGAAATTGTCTACCTCCAATGAAAACTCCAAACCTCTGTGCTTAATAAAGAAATCAATGTATTCTATCAGGATAACAAGATCTTACAACCAAGAGACGTCTTAAGGCTTTAAAATTGGTTGCCTATAATGAGGAATCTAAACCCTGACAAATATAGGTAACTCACACCTGAAGACTTAATAGAAACTGATAGAACTTAGAGAGCCTGCAATCTGATTAGTTTTCAAAGTTGGTTTATCCTTCCCCCCTTTAAAAATTCTAGCCTTCTTAATTATAAGCAACTTAGACAGCAGAAAGCAATCAAATTCATGAAAGTTTAAAAAGAAAAATCCACATGGAATATAATGCGATGGAAAGAAAATTCTTATCTTCATAGGTAGCATATTCAGAATAGCTTTGATAGAAATGTAATGTTTTAGCTAGTTTGTAGGTTGACTTTCTTCCACCTGGCTATCACCTTTCAACTATTTCATCTTCTTCAAGCCACCTCATGGTTATTGGATTCTTGAAGACAGAAGATATAGGGTTGCCATGACCTCCACAGCTTTTAGCTCTGGGATACCCTAACCTCTGACTACACCGTTTCTCAGTTTGGGCATCATAAAGGCAAGGATAATGGGAAGAACTCTTGGTATTAATCAGCTTCTATGGTGCTTAGTGATGGCTAACAAATATGACAAGCATCTTGATCATCCTTCTGAAACCAGGTTAAATATATTCCCATGGCCCAGAAGAGAAAAGCCTCCTGTAAATACCACCTACACAGCCAGGCTCGGTGGCTCAGCCTGTAATCCCGCGCCTTGGGAGGCTGATGTGAGTCGATTGCCTGAGCCCGCGGCCTCATCTCTACAATAAATCAAGAGATTAGCCAGGCGTGGTAGCACGCGCCTGTAGTTCCAGCTACTTGGAAGGCTGAGG
>CAUYQG010202141.1:0-29694 GCA_963574415.1 Tarsius wallacei | reverse complement strand
TTTTTTTTATTTTATTGTAGAGATGAGGTCTCACTTGCCCAGGCGGGTCTCGAACCCGCGGGCTCAGGCAATCCACTCACCTCAGCCTCCCACCTTCTCACATTTCTAGACAAGTTTTGAAAGGAGTTATGAACTCTATTTTGAAATGCTTTGGGAGGGTTCCTTGGGGAAATCTGTATATATGTTCTATTTTACCACAAATGTTCAATAAAAATCACTGCCAATTTTTCCCACAGATTGAAATTCTTGGGAACAGAAAGTATTTTCTGTTTATCTCTACATTTATCACAGTAGGAGCTATATAAATACTAGAATAACAATTCATAAAAAACAAAAGTTGACTATTTTTAAGGATGCTAAGGTATATTAGTAGGTAATCTAATATGCATTTTATATATATATATATAAAATAATCTAGTAGGAAATCTTTATAAGTTACCTTAGTAATACAATACTATGCAAAACAAAACAAAACCTTACCAAGTCAAATTACTTTTTATTACTGCATTTACCTATTTTTAGGCTACCGAAAATTATATCAGCTGTAATCACACGCTTTCTTAGGAATCACCATAACTTTAAGGCAATAAATGTTGAAAGCTCTAGAATAGCCCTTGTTCATAAGCAAAGTAAGCATCTCTGATTTTTGTGATTTTTCTAGTTAAGTCATATTAGTGAATAAATCCTCTAATTTTAAAATACTCTGGTTGGTATCAAGATATTTGTACATGGAACCAACCATGCTGCCCATCGAAGCTGGACTTGATGAAAAAACTGTGGTACATATACACAATGGATGATTATGCAGCCATAAAGAAGGACAAACATATGGACTTCACAGCAACTTGGATGGATTTAGTGTCTATCATACTCAGTTATCTATCACAGAAACAAAGAACAGAGTACCATATGTTCTCACTTATAAGTGGACCTTGAACAATTATCATAATACGATAAGAAAGGGATTGACAGTGGTGGAAAACTGCCAGGGGAGGGGAGGTGGGATTGGCAGTTGAGGGAAATTACCAGGGGAAGGAGGGGCACACCTCATCAACAAGGGTACCTGCAAAATGAACATTTGTATACCTAACCCTGAATTGTACCTCACATCTTTAAAATAAAAAAACATACATTTATTTTATATAAAAAACATATTTGTATATCCAGTATACTGAATTAAAGTAATAAATATCCACTATCTAGGAAAAATAACATCGTAAACCATTATTAATTATATAATTCTCAGTAAACTGTAAGGGTCAATCTCAGAAGGAATTAAACATGGGCAGGGAGATTCTGTTTACTTTGAGAAAATATGCCATCATTTTTTAGGGAACTTAAAGCAAAGAATTAGGCTAACAGCAGTCAGAAAAAAAGTTGTGCATGTATGTTTCAAGGGTAGGGATGGAGGCAGGGTTAATAATGTAACGGGAAAAATACTGCATTGGAGTCAGACACCATGAATGTGAGCCCTAATTCTTCTACTTAATTGCTAAGTGATATTGGGTAAACTTCTTAAGTGACTCTAGGATTGCTTTTGTGAGACGCAAACACCAAGATTTGTGAGCATTCGATATATGAGGTCTGACAATTCAGTTTGCAAACTCATCCTAGAAAAAGTGCTACATACCCCATTGCTGAATATCACTACAGTCACCTTTGAAGTACTCCCCTTGAAAAGCTAGGCACTAACTAGTGCCAAGTTCACCTGTCAAAGCAATTTTGAAACTCTTTTTCTGGAATGACCATCAGAGCCACATCGTATTACCCTTGATGTCCTGAATGTCATCAAATGTCTTCCTTTCAATATTCCCTTTATCTTCGGGTATAGAAAAAAGTCATTGGGGACCAGATCAAGTGAGTAGGGAGGGTATTCCAATACAGTTATTTGTGCAATGCTGGCAATGTAAGCACACAGTGGCAAGTTCATGAACTTAATTGTCAGATCCTAACAAATGACAACAGCTCTTATTTTCTTCTAGGATGGTTCGTGAACTTAATTGTTTGACCTCACATATTATACTTAAGGAAACTAGGACATCCAGGTTTGTAACATATGATAACTTTTTTTTTTTTTAATTTTGAGTTGGAGTCTCACTCAGTCGCCCAGGCTAGAGCGCAGTGGCACTACTCACGACCACCCCAGCGTCGACCTGCTGGGCTCTGGCGATCCTTTCACCTCAGCCTTCCAAGTAGCCAGAATTACAGGCGCACACTACCAGGCCAGCTAATTTTTTATTTATTGTAGAGATGTGGTCTCGCCAAGTTGCCTGGGCAGGTCTCGAACCCACGGGCTCAGGCAATCCACTCGCCTTGGCCTCCCAAAGTGCTGGGATTACAGGCTGAGCCACTGCCAGTAACTCTTGTAATTACCATAAATAAGTGAAAAAACACAAAAATCTATTGTAACCCAAGCTCATTAACTTTATGTGTCAAGACTTGATAATCTTACAGTTCTGAAGGACTACGCAGATGAATTAAGCACTGATTACCTTTTAAAGTCGCCTCCATACATCTTTTTTTTCAATCAGTTTCACTTTCCTTAAGAAGAGAAGCAAAGGAAAGGGTTGGAGGAGTTACTTGTGTACACTTGGGTTTGTGTAAAATTTTAATTATAAAATAATTTGTTTTATTGCATAGTTAGAAAAATCACCTCATTTCAACAGTCATTACCATGGTAACAATTATAGAATAGCTTTTCTTTTTTTTTTTTTCTTAGAGACAGGCTCTCACTCTGTTGCCCAGACACCAGTGCAGTGGCACAAGCATGGCTCACTGTAACCTCAAACTACTGGCTCAAGAGATCCTGCTGCCTCAGCCTTTCCAAGTAGCTGAAACTATAGGTACACATCACCACATTCAGCTAATAAAGCAACTTTTATTAGATGATAGACAATATTTTCTGGAAAAACAAAAGGGGTGAGTAAATCATTAAATAGGATTTTCAGCCAAGTATTTCCACAGGTTTTAGGAGTTCTCTATATGGAGAAAAAGGAAATAACAAGTAGAAACCCATTATGGCCAGTAGATCAATTCTGTTTTAATATTAATAAAATGTTAAAATATTTATGGATTTGGCCCATGATATTTTAATTAAATTTTCTGTTGCAATGCTCCTTTTAAAAGTCTTTTTAAGTATAGAAATTTGAAAAGAAGAAAAACATCTAAATTACAAATATATTTTAAAAATAAATATTTGTAAACCTAAAGATTAATGATTTCAGCTGCATACAGCAATGGGTTTCCTACAGAAGATTAGGACAATCTTTGAATCTGTGTACCAGACACTTGAAAAATGCATAGCAGACAATAAAGAGATTAGTCAAAAGACTGACAATTTGTTTTTTCATAAGTCAAAGATAAATGTAGAAAAAAATGGGTTTAACATTATAGTAAAAAAAGATGTTTATCCCAAATCTAGTCAAAATGAATGGAAATATCTGAATAATCTAACAGTTTCAAAACATGTATAATAGCAATATTATCCTGTTCATGCAAAGCCTTTTAGAGAGAGATTGCTGAAAAGAATTTGTATTGATTCTTCAACACTTTTTTCAAAGAAGAAGCTCTTTTTGGACTGATGGGTTTGTATATTACCATCAAAAGGTCTCTCACAAGATTGATTTGAAATAGTTCTCTTGAAATGTAAAGGTCAATAAGCATCTCTTTTATTGCTGACTATAGATGGTGAATTGAAGTTTTCTGCAAAAGCAGAATCATTCCGGAGTAGAAATTCACCAAGATGAAGTTCACTTAAAATGTCATGTTCAAGTCTCGATTTGCAACCTCAAGAGTCGTAAGAAGCTTTTTAAAATCGGTTTCTACTACTATTCCTACATGGCACCAAGTCTGTAATGCTATTGTGATACTGTGATATAAGAAATATATATTTGGTCTCTGCCCCTGGGTCCTGGCAAACAACTCCTAAAACCCTTGGAATCTCCAGTGATTATGACAGGTGTCTTTTTTATGTTAATGAGATGACTAATGCAAGAAGTCCCCTGGAAAGCCTCAGGATTGGGGTTGTTTATCAGGCGAACCAACCATGTTGAACTTTCAGGGAAGTAGAGAGAGACTGAGGGTTGACCTGCTCTCCAATGGCCAGTGATTTAATCAGTCATGCCTGTCTAATGAAGCCTTTAAATAAACCTCAAAGAGCTTAGTTAGGAGAGCTTCCAAAATCTGGATATGTGGAGGTGCCTGGAAGGTGGCACTCTCCCTCACACCTTGCTCCCTACAGCTCTTTTATCTGGCTGTTCATTTGTATACTCTCTTATAACCCTTATAATAAATGGGTAAAAGTAAATAAAATGCTTCCCTGAGTTCTGTGAGACTCTCTAGCAAATTGAGTAAGCCCAAGGAGGGGGTCATGGGAATCCCCATTTATAGCCAGTTGGTCAGAAGCACAGATCTCAACCTGGGGTTTGCAATTGGCATCTGAAGTGAGGGAAGTAGAGGGTAGACTGGACCTCCAACCTGCGGGATCTGACACGATTTGATGATAAATAATGTTAAAGTTGAATTATAGGATGTCAGCTAATACCCACTGGAGAACTGGTTGCTTGGTGTATGGAAAAACCCACAGACAACTGGTGTCAGTCTGTTGGTGAAAGCAAAAAAAACACTTTGTTTTTTCCATCCCTAATAGTTATAGTAACCACATTTCACTGTCACCACTGTTTACAGTTATTTCAAATACACCATTGCTTTATATCGTATTGCTTGAACAATTAAAAATGTATAAGTCAATAAGCTTAGATTACTTATTATTGTGTGTGTGTGTGTGTGTGTGTGTGTGTGTGTGTGTGTGTGTGTGCAGGAAGATTATTAGGGAGTGCTCTTGACATTAACCCCTATGGGTGAAGAGAATAAAGTAGGATTGGGCATCATCCAATGATGTTATTATACAATGATGCAGAAGCCACAGGGACTCCAGCTATGGAGCTGAAAGGACTCTGCAGACTTGTCCCAAATTAAAGAAAGAAGGCTGGGCACTTATATTTTTGTGTAGTTTGATGTGGGCTATCCCCTGGGGAGGAAGTATGACATTGGGCAAGGCATCTGACTTTAACTGAGTGCACTTCCTGAAGATAACTAACAGATAAAGGCTGTCAACCAGTAGTACTCCCGGTATCTGGCAGTCTTGAAAGGGGATCTGAGCAGCACATCACAGAATCCACTATAAAGATTAGAAACTTTGGCTCTAAATAACAGAAAACTCAACTGACGCCTGCTTAACAAATAGTTAATTTTTCTCACTTAACATAAGGTCTGCAGTAGGTGATTTCTAGCATCAACAATATTTGTCCCTTTTATTAGAATTGTGAAACTTTCTCAAAAGTTCCCAGTAGACGTTGCTTTACAACTTAATGACCAGAACTGGATCACCCCACCACTCCTAAATGAAAAAAAAAAAAAAAAATTTCCAGAATTGTGCCTGGAACATGGACACCACTGCCCCGAACAATATCTGGGTTTTGTTAGCACAGAAGAAGAAAGAAAAAAGATATTAGGCATTCAACTGACAGGGTTTGCCACAAACCATACCTCTACAAAATTACATTGAATACTTGAATATGGATATAACTCACTGAAACAGTCCTCATACTGCTGGACCCCTTTGGTTGTTTCCAACATTTTGTTATTATCCAAGGTGTTGAAATAAACATCCTTGTCAGGCCACATCCTCATTTTTTCAGGATAAAATGCCAAATATGTAATTTATGAGCAGAGAGAATTCCCTTTTTTTATGTGATAATAATGAATTCTTAATAGACTTTACTTTTTACAGTAGTTTTTGGTTCAGAGCAAAATTGAGCAGAAGTTACAGAGATTTCCCATATACCACCTGTCCATACCTGCATAGCCTACATTTACCCATCATTATCACCCAGAGTCCATAATTTACATGAGGGTTCATTCTTGGTGCTGCACATTCGATGGGTTTGAACACATTAACAATAGCGTGTATCCACCACTAGAATATCATACAGAGTAGTTTCACCACCATAAAAATATTCTGTGTATCATCTATTTATCCCTTCCTTCTCCTTAGTCCCTGGAAAACACTGAACTTTTTATTGTCTCCATAGTTTTGCCTTTTTCTAGAATGTCATATAGTTGAAGTCATACAGTATATAGGTTTTCCACACTAGTTTCTTTCACTTAGCAATATGCATTTAAGTTTCCTCTACATATTGTCATAGCTTGATAGTTCTTTTTGTAATGCTGAATAACATTCCATTTTCCGGATGTATCATACCACATTTAATTCATCCATTTGCCTACTAAAGAATATCCTGCTAACTATTCTTTTGGCAATAATGAAAAAAAGCTGTTATACACATCTATCTGCTGGTTTTTGTGTGAACATATGTTTTCAATTCCTTTGGATGAATTAATTTTTAGTTTCACTTTTATTAAAGTATGACAGACATGCCCATAAGTTAAGTTAAAGGATACACACTGAAAGTTGGCTAAAAGCTTCTTGATTTGGGATAGTTCATTGACTACTTTAGGACTATCACATAGACAATACAAACCAAGTACTTCATTTCAATCTTTTCTATATTTCACATGAAAACATTTTCTATCTTCCTGAAACTCATGGAATTTAGTACACTTCCAAAAAACTATTTTTCTTCAGAAGAGTAACCAAGTTATAAATACTACACTGAGACTATACCAATTACTTCCTCTTATGCTATTTAAGTGTTTTTAAGTGTTTGTCCTTGGTTTAACCAGTTAGCTCAGACCTCCTATATTTTGTTTTGTTTTTCAATTTTTGAAAAACAAAATGTACTCTCTTTAAACAATCTATTAACTTTGGACAGTCAACTATCCACAAGCATTAATGGGGAGTAAATTACCAGTATCAATTAAGAGCAAAAAAATGAGATCAGATATTCTCTAGTTCAATAAGTTTCATATTTTCATGGCCAAATTTGCATATACACAGTACAAAGTTATTTAGTGAAAATAAGATGTTAATTCATAGGTTTTTACAGCTGGAGAAAAACAAAAAATCATTAAAGTATGGTAAATAAGACAGAGCATGTCTAGCAGATATATTTACATACATAACTACCAGTAGTAGTAAAGTTCAGAGTACATCAATAACAAGAGCGGCCAGTTACTGAGCTTTATGTGTTGGACACTAGTAAATGCCCTTCAATCATAAATTTTAGTTAATCTTCATAACTAAGGTATACTATAGACAATAGTATACCTTACAATAGTATACCTACTTTACAGATGAAACAATTGAGGCTTAAGTCAAATAAGTTGCACATAATGAAGTTACTAATAAGTAGGTGGGCTGAAATTCTGATCTAGGCTATTTTTTTCAAACTATTACCTTCTAACCATAATAGCGCTGCCCTAACTAAAAATCAGACAGCTCTTTTCTTTCCAAGACATCTTATTTGTGACTTACATCCACTGGACCTACAAAAACAACCTAAGCTAATACATCAACATATTCCAAAAGAACTTAATTAATTCTAATGGAATATTTACTAAATCTACATTTGATACAGTATAAATATGTAAATTAAATGTTCATTACATCTATCTAATATTTTAAATAGAGAATGAAATCAAAGTCCTTGATTTCAAAATTTCTGGTGCATATTTTCACCTTTAGCTTTTTTGTCCTGGGCATTAGACTGGCAGAATTTATTGACTACATCAATAAACATTTCCTTCACCTATTTTTTCTCATTGTTTTTACCTTTATTAATCAAATGAGATACATGTTAAGAACATATGTGTCTTCTTGCAGCTAAACGTGTTCTATACTTTTTAATGACCTAAATTTTAAACTAACTGGAATATTAATGTTATACTATAAAAATAATGTTAGGTGGTTTTCTCGGTTTGCATCCAAAGGAGTACAAGCACAGATGAGATAAAATAACTGGGTAATAAAGTGAAAAAATGAAGTAATAACTTTTAGGAATATGTATCACAATTTTATAGTATCCCAAGTGATTTTTGTCTCTATTATTATCTTACTTAACCTACAAAACTACCCAATGAACAAAAAACTATCTCCAAAATACCCTAACTCTCTTGTAGTCATACTTAGCTCTTCAATTCTAAATTCAATATTCTTACCACCATACGAGGGAATGGTCCTCTGGGTAGTATAATATATGAAATATAACCATAGATTTCTCATTCACTTAGCAACTCTATATACTCATTGAGCATGATGTGCCAGGTACCTGTTATACACTTGAGGCTTGTCTGTGAACAAGACAAACCGGTTCCTGTCTCCAGGGTGGCTACAGAAAACTGGGTCTCTATATGACCCTTAGAATGTAATTGTTCAAAGTTATACATTCTTGGTTACCATAAATGCAGTTTAGAATAATAGATTTTGCTTTTTCAAAAATAATCATGGACATTAGAAAATAATGATACGTTGCTGCCCTCAATACATAGGAATTGCTCTTGAGAATCTCAGTGGGGTGTCACTGACATGCTTAGGTGGTAACAGGCATCCTAATAACGTTTATTTTAAGATCCAGTTACACATGGTGCACAAGCTGCTCTCTGGAAAGAAAAATTGTTTTAGTTCATGTTTTTATTTTATAGACGTTATATGTCTATATACTTTTGTGACACAGGGGAAAACACTAATGGCACACTTTATTAAATTGTTCCTACTGCTTTCTAGTCACATCTGATCCTCTAGAAACACTTTTTGTTGTTTGTTTGTTTGTTTGTTTGTTTTTGAGACTGAGCCTCACTCAGTTGCACAGGTTGATCTTGAACTTCTGGGCTCAAAGGACGCCCCCAGTTCAGCCTGCGAAAATGCTGGAATTGTAGATGTGAGCCATCACACCCAACTGAAACACAATACTTTAAAAAAATTTTTTCTATTAACCCCATTTCTAGCAAATCATCTCCCAACCAAAGGAGGGATGATTTTACTTTTATGTATTATATTTCATCCAACACAATACTGGCAACATATATAATCTTTGTCATTAAATGTTATGAGCCAGGAACTGTGCACTAGGTGCTCTGCATATTTTTCTTCATAACAATCTTAATAGACAATTACTATTACTATCCCATGTGTCATATAAAAACATAGTTTCAATGAGGCTCAGTGTCTTTTACAAGGTCACACAACTATAAGACCAAGTCCAGGACTTCAAGGCTCAAAAGCTGAAATTCTCAACCACTACTGAAATACTGTCCTCAAAATAAAAATGAAATAAATGCCAATTGAATAAAGAGATGTGCCTTTCATTTTTACTTTACATTCTCTCCATCTGACATTTTTATGCCTTTATGATTACTGTTGAGTCTTTTTTCTGTTGATTTTAGTAAGTACAGGGTAGGGAGACACCACCTCTTATGTACCCTTACTCAAGGCAATGTCTCCAACGTATAGTGGAAAACACCTACATTCTAAAAATCACAATTCAACACCTTATTCCATACCACTGGGCATTTTTATGTTACTGCTTTGTTTTTATTTGCCTGGACATACCATCGAAACTGTAGGTTTCTTAAATGCAGGGAGAATTATTGTGATGAACTCTTCTTGCCTCATGATTTTACTCTATATAAGAAAGACAGAATTTCTTCTCCTTTAGGAGGAGACTCTTGGAGTAAATACTATCAGTCCCTCTCCCCATCTCCTTACAGTTCCTTTCCCTAATACGGGATTTCTGAATATCCAGAGGAGTTTTACCGAGACCCTATTTACAAGTGGGTAAAGTCACTGTGGGTTAAAAGTCAAGTCCCCTCCACCACATCTTACCATGTTGCTGGTATGGTGCTGCTTCTCTCCCTAACCTCTCCACTTCTTCCTGGTAACTTAGACTTGACTTCTCTCTCGTTCTTGGCTTAAATGTTCTAGGCCAGCAAAGGACTGGGCAATCCAGGCTAGCTTGGTGTGAGGCATCAAAGGAAAAAAGCCTTTTTCTAACCATCTATCTTATTCTTCATAGAAACTGGTAGATGGGTTTCACACCAGATTTTATACCCCATCCATATCCAGATCATCACAATACAGTTATGAAATAGGCAGAGACTCAGGGAGAAAGAGGACTCATTCATTCTTCTGCTCTAAGCAGCATCTGGCAATTGCTTTTCTAGAGACTCCTGCAATGGGAGGGTTTACCCAGCCCTTTCCTCCGCTTTTTCGATAAACTCTCCAACATAATGCATTATGAGCATAAATAACCATGCAATCAAGCTAGTTCAAAGAGAAACCAGAAATTAAGAGGCAGGCAAAGTTCCTTAAATATTTTTAGATATGATGCTCAATTCTCATTAGATCCTTTTGATTTTTTTTTTTTTTAAAGAACAGAATGTAAACTCTGGTGCTCTTTGGCAATTTGTATTAGTTACATAAACAAAAAAGGCGGGGGAGGGGGATATTTTTACATCATAGGACCAGAGTTTTAAATTTTCTATTTATTCAAGTTGCTGCTGATGATAATCATTTTGTTCCAAGGACTTGGAAAAAATCCTCGGCACCAATGAACAGCAGTACCTAGCATCCTGCCCAAAGAAGCGTTTCTTCGTAATCACATAAAAGAGATGACTAGGGATGACAGAGTAACCAGATGGCAATTTGGCAAATTCAACAAACATAGGCCTCAACTGTGTTTGGGATAAGTGAGATCTTATCACTATTTCCTGAGAGTAAGTGTTCAAGAATTGCCTGTCCTTTAAAGTTTGTAAATGTATGTTTGTTATCAAGCTCACGTATACATACATATGCACTAATCTATGAATAGCCCCTGTGAGGTTAAAATATAAGAAGGAATATTTGAGAGCCAAAAAACAAAAATGTTTTGTCTTTTAGTGTAAGCAGCAAAAATTTGTAAGCAATTATCTACATTCTGACAAAATCTCTATTATGACCATGACAGATTCTCTGTGGATAATTTCACTGCCAAAAGCAGCTACTATGGTGGTTCTTAAAACAACAATATACAGTGCTTTGAGCTTTCCCCACAATGACTGTTACAGCACTCAGGATAGAACAGATTGCTTTACATCCTGAATGCAAATATGGTTAAGAATGTTCCTATTTATTTTGGGGGAGGAGTCCTTCCTCTAGTTAGCATCTGACCCAGAGCGAGATGATTTTTATTCATTATTCTAGACGTGCTTGCTAAGTCACATGGCATTTCTGTACTTCAGCTTCTTGACCAACTGTAGTTATCCTTAGAGCCAAATCACAATGCATAAATGTTTAATCCTCTGCAGTCTCATACCTCTGACAGAAAGACTATGCCAGAAAACCTCTTACTGTTCCACAAACAATAACAAAATGCAAGTAGATACAGATTCTAATCCACATTCTTCTTCTTTATTAGTATCTATAAATATCATGATTCACCAAACAAAACTATATGCTTTATATTTATTTCCCCTAGTAAACAACAAGACTCATACTATATTGAAAATATGCCTTTCACCCCTGCCAACAATATTTAAAATTAAGCAAACACACACAGCTTTTCTGTTAGGAAACTATCAAAGATAAAGCTGTAATAACATTCAATGTGGAAACCAAAGCTTCAAGAACTATATATGTTCAACTGCAAAAGTGTATATATATATATATATATATATATATATATATACTGTGTATATATATATATACTGTGTATATATGTGTTTGTGTGTGTGTGTGTAAAGGAAATATATTGAGAAAGGGAGAGAGAGATTAAATTCCGCCCAGGATAACAGGGTAAGAAAAAAAGAACATTCAAAATATTAAGCACAAATAATGTTATTATGCTATGTATATATGTATGTACATATATATGGGATGTATATGCATATATGTGTGTATATGTATATATGCATATACATACATACACATCTATCCATATATACACACTGAATATATTTATACACATTCATATACTCTGTGTACTTCATAAGCCAACTGTCTCAGACTTGGAATTACAGAGCTGCAAAGGGCATTGGAAGGTCATCTGAGAAGATCTTTTCCTTTAGGCAGTTTAATGCTTAAACCATCCAAAGAACTGGCTATCTATTCTATATTTAGAGCTCTCTAGGGATGGAGATTCATTACAGACCACATTGTATTGTACTTGTAATAGACTCACAGGTGCCTTTCTTGACAAAAGCATAATTCACAGATCCTCGGTCTGACAGGCTTCTGTAGGTACCTTCTAAATACATACACCTCCTTCCTTATTGTGACAACATGGCAGCTAAAGGACTTAGTTTCACATACAGAGTTCAAAAGGTACACATGTGTATGTAAAAACGATGTTTATTTTTGCAACACTGCTGTCAACCACAGGCCATTCATTTCCAAAGCTCCTGGGTTAGCCCCAGGCAAAAATATAAAAGAAGATAAATTTGTTTTCTGTATCTATACCCCCTCAAATCCTCTTTACTTGTGTGTAGCAATGTTCTCTCACCATTAGTATCAACACTTCATCATGTTCATCAAGTTTTTTCTATTCCCATAGTAACAATTTCCTATTCTAATTTTTACTCAGGTCACTTCTCTTTGAGATTGTTAATCTGAAAAACACTAATCCATGTTGAGATATTTAAAGGAGCTAATGGATCCATATTAACATTTCACAGAACCAGTTTGTAAATTTTATTTTTATAGATCTAGAGGGTATAAGCACAGTTTTATTACATAGATATGCTGAATAATGGTGAAGTCTGGATTGTTAGTGCACCCGTCACCTGAATAGTATGAACACTGTACCCAACAAGTAATTATTTTTTATTTTACTAAGTGCCATACATACTAATAATTCCATAAATATAATAGGTCTTGATATTTTCAAATTCCACACCTATTCTGCAATCTCCTAAGTGGTCCTGCAAAATCCAACCCTACTTTCAAACTCTTGAAAAACTTCCTAATATAAGACCATGATGATATAAGTTAAATTTAAATCCTGTTCATTCACAAAAAATACTGAAAAATACATACTGATAGTAGAACAGTGAAGATATGACTTATTATGTTTTTTAAACAACTCTTTAACTCCACTATTCCAATTTTGAATTTAAATAAAAATAAAATTAAAAGACATGAATGAGGAATAAGCATTAGTGTCCATACCTCATAACCCAAGCAGAAGTGTGGAATTGGTAGTAAGGGGCAAGAAGTGGAGTGCAGAGGGAGATGGGAAGAATAAATAAACAGAAACTAAAAGAATTATTTAACTAATGTTCCTCTTGCCAAGAAATTACTACTACTTAACTGCTTCAAAAGAATAAACCAACCCAAAAGGAAGCAAGGGACTTATGTTGTAGAAAATTGGAGAGCTTTCTATCAGCCATGGCTTTCAGTTTCAACAGCACAAAGAACTGAATTTTAGCCAATTTTCTGACTGACTTTTTGTTGTTGATGAGCTTGTTTTTTATTCTACAATTATTTCTAGTGTCTACCAAAAAGAAAAAGAAAAAACAAAAAACACAACACTATCTCTTTTATTTGAAATTGTGTATCACATGACCAGTAATTACAGATACAAAGCCCTTTCATCTTTAAAAAGATCACCAGTCCTTCAAGACACTATATTCATCTGCGGTATTTACTCATATTTATCACTCTCTCTCAAAGCAAAATGAGACAGCATAAAAGGGACCAAAGTATTATAAATGTCATGTTTAAAATGAACAAATAGATGTCATAAATAGAATGTCTTTTCAGGGCAGATACCTTAAAAGTATCCTAAACCAAGTTTAGTAAGTATTCTTCAATATGGCAAAAAAAAAAGAAAGAAAGAAAGAAATTAAATTGAAGTTTCCACAGCGGCCAACTAGAGAATACCAATGGTTCAGTGATGCTGGGAATGTGTTTATCTATGAATGCTTAGTTTGTGCAGGAGTGAGTTTGTGTGTGTGTGTGTGTGTGTGTGTGTGTGTGTGTGAGACTGTGTGTGAAATACAATAAGGAGGGCGGTTACTATCTAACATAAGGTATAGTTTGAAGGCTAGCAAAAAAAAAAATTGTTATCATATTTTATTAAGTCTACGATGTCACTGATTTTAAGACATTATTATTTCATGCAACACTAAAAACGAATAAATGCCCCCAATCGATCTATGATACAGTGTTTTCTTATCACACCAATTTTAAAAATGTATCGTCCTCAGAGATGTTAAAATGTGAAAAAAAAACTAATATGGTATTTCTCTCAAGTGATTTGTCAACAGGTTTTAGATTCTCACAGTCATGTCTTTAAATAAGGTTATGATTCTAAAAAGCCCTTTTAAAATGCAAATATTTTACCCAGGAGGTGTAGCAAATAAAGCCATTAACAGTCATTAAGATGCATTAATCTATTAGCAGTCATTAAAATCGTAAGGGATATTAATTTATCAGATTATCAGAGCAAAAAGGAAAGGAAAAAAGATGCAGAAAAAGATTTCAAAAAAGAGTAGATGTTTAGCTTGTACACTTTGTTTAGGCTGCCAGACAAAAGAGGCCTCTGGTATATGTTGTGGCTCAGAAAATAACACCCCAAAATTAAGGCCTCAGAAGCAGCCTCAGCAGCAAAAGTGTTTCTGACCTTTACCTGCCCTCCTGTCTCTCAGTCCCATTCCCCACATCCCCAGGCTAGTTATACAAGCTAGAATTCCTCTTCCCCAAGGCAGGTTACAGACACTAGGACGACTTTTCCTCAAAACCAGTCATAAAACCTAAAAATATTATTCTAACTTTTCTTCTACCCTACCTGTGTAAACACTAGTCATAAAGAAATTATCTGACCTACCTTGTTTGATTGTAGGTCATAAGATTCCCATTCCAGAAAGGGTCCTGTCCCATATCTAGAAGGAAGGAATGCATGCTCAGAGAGATCAAAAAGAATCTAGAAAGACAGGTCTTGCTGGGTTTTCCACTCAGTCTATTAACATTAGGCCATATCCTTTTTGTCCAATCATATTTGTATAGGTCTGCCCACAATTTATTGAACTTAAACATAAAAATGGACAACTTCTCCTGCATCCTGAAGTCTTCATTTTGATGGCTTACATATATACACATTAAATACATTAGTATGCCTTTTCTTCTACTAATCTGCCTCATGTCAGTGATTTTTCAGTAAACTTTCAAAGAGCAAAGGGGAAGTTCCTCCTTGGATCCCCTACATACACTATTAGGATAAAACAGGGAAATCCCATGCAGCAAAATGATGCTTTAAGGATACAAAGCACAAAAGACTAAAAGTAGAAAAGGAAAAAGGAAAACTTTACAGCTCTACCTACATTCTAACCTGAAGACAAATTAGAGATTTGTAGGATAAAGGAGATACCGCTAAAGAAAACTCATTTCTATCAAGCCTTCCAAGAATGTTCAAAATGGGAATTTCTTAATGATAGTAATAAATCAACATTTCATTACACGATATCACCACGTTGTTAAATGATAAATACTTCAACTGTTCTCAGTCCTAGGAAGCAGTTTACTCATTCATGGTTTCTAATTCATATTTTATGATCTGTGACACCTGTTCTCTCTTTTAAGCTTCAGAAAGACACTGATTTATAATAATATGAGTCACACTATTTGCTTTTGATACTAAGAGCAGAGTTCAAAAAGTCACCCAGGATCAAATATCATCTTACGTTTTATACACAGTTGTGCCTCTGAACTCCTGCAAGACCTGTGGAAACTATTTAACCTTATCCCATAGGAATATAAACATCTGACATTGCCCTCCTTTGAGGAAAGCCCAGTAAGCATTTCTAGTTTATGAGAGAAAGTCCACATAAGAATACGAAATGTGGTGTAGAACTCTGAGCGAGTCCCTTACCCTTTCAGCTGCCTCATTTCTAAAGTAGAGATAATAATATCTGCTCAAAGACAGAGTCCTAACCAGATTATGTTTTGGTGATCAAGATCTAAGATTCATTCGTCTGTTCTGCTCTTAGATATGTAAGATAGTTAAGAACGGTGGAATGCATTATTCCTTGAAAGTGGGCAACTTTGTAATCCAACAGGAAAATGCTTAATTGTGAGGAATCTACTGTGGTACAAATATTCAATTCAGTTAACCCACTGAGCACCTGCCATCGGAAAAACACCATATCATATGTTTTGGGTTGGTCTTTAATGAGGGATGCAGCCATCTTTTGTGAAAACAAAATTTCTTCCATCAATACTAACATCTTACTTCCTCGAAGTTGTTACAGAAAGCACAGATAAAGATTTTAAATTTAATAACACATTCAATTGTCAAAAATCATTTCATTTTAAACATTTGCATTAGGGAAATTCATATACTATATGAAGATATAATGCATTAAACAACACATACTTTGCTTGACGATGGGTACATTATTCAATACCATGCCTCTTGAGCCTCTGAAAATGGAAGGGAATACAGACTACAGTGGCATATGTTTCTGTCAGCACTTCCTCCTTTGTACTTTATAATCAGCACCCCTTCTTTCTTTGGGTCTCATATGTTCTGTCCTCTGAGATGCTTTCCCTATTCACAAGGCACATTGACTTTTCTGTTCATCACATACCCATGTTGTACATTTGACTTCTTTTCCAAAGTGTTTATCAAAATGAACATTTAAAAATGACTTGTTTAATCATGTTCCTCTTTCTGCCTTTCCAGCACTCAACTAGGAAAGATATGATGAGGCCATGTTCACTCTTCTACCTTATTAACTATCACGAATTGTATCTATATGATAGCAGTTGCCAGGGAGGAAAATCAGTGAATAGTATATAGGAGGTCCTGAATGAATTTGTGTTGAAATCAAGGTTCAGGAGAATAAAAAGCAGTTTCTCCTCACTAAAAGTTTGAGATCCCTATTCCAAACATATTGTGAAGGTGTGTTCTCATGCTCCCTCTAGGTCAGTCCTTCACTCAGGACTGGTGACTGCCAGATTCAACAGCGAGTAACACCTATGTAAATATTGTCCCCACATGGGTTAAAGACTGACACTGATTATCCCCACCCCAAACCCTAGGTCAAGGTAATCTAAATTCTTGTTAAAACCCAAGGGAATAAAGATGTTTTATTGCAGAGAAAGGAACTGTTACTCTCTTTTGTCTCAAACTATGTGGAAAATCCAGAACTGCAGCAGTGACTATCACTTCATTCTGGCATATAAAGCACATCATTCTTTGAGATATCTAAAGTCATATTTTCTGTTCCCTAGCTGCCCTCACACTGCCTCCACCCAGCTGCATTAAACAGATGATAACCCTATCATGGTATTATAATTCCTTGTTTCAGTGTTTACACTTCTCATCTTAGGAGTCCAGGAACCATGCCAGGTGTGTCAAACTGTCAGCAGGCTGAGCAAAAATTGTACCTGGTTAAGTCCAGAACAACTGTACAGTTTTGACTTTCCCATCAGTTAATTACACCTGGATGTTAAAAACCCAGAAAATTTTCATTTTTATTTAATTAATGAAAAGCTTCAACCAAAAACTGCTATGTCTTCAATCTGCTGCATTGTCTCTTCAGAATATTATTGTCAACGGTCCTATTGCTAGCTTCTCTACTTCTCATGCTTCAATAATATCTTTTTTAAAAAGACACTTGGGTACAAAGAGTACTAACTCTCTAAAAAAAATTTTTTTAAGAAGTCAAAGTCAGATCTTGAGCAATCCACACAGATCATTTTGGTATCCCTTGGAAACTTGCTCTTGGTGCAGATTTTCCCATCAGCTCCCAACAGGGGTTCCTGACATGATCAATATGCTGTAGGAATGGTCACGATGTTTTTACTTCAAATGGAAGCCTTATTGTCCCATTTCTTATTCCTTCAGTGTGGTCGCATCTACTTTCTAACATGACATTATAGTCATGTAATAATCAAAATATGAACAAACTTGTTGCTTTACAGCAATGGCTAAATGTCTTAGTGGTTTCAAGAAACATATTCATGATTTAACAAAATCTTCTCCCCTTTATGCTATTTCTATACTAGCGCTTTATGCTATTTCTATTCAGGCACACAGTAGCCCCCTAGGGAGAGATTTCCATGCAGAAGCGCTTTATGATATTTCTCACAATACTGTTACTTTTTTTTGTAGAGAGAGCCAGAAACAATACACACCTACAGTTTGGGGGGGGGGGTGAGTCGAAGTCACACTCTGTCACCTAGGCTGAAGTGCAGTGGCGCCCGCTCACAGCCATCACAGCCTCAACCTGCTGGGCTTAGGTGATCCTTCCATTTCAGTGTTCCAAATAGCTGGAACTACAGGCATGTGCCACCATGTCTGGGTAATTTTTCTTGATTTATTGTAGTGACAAGGTCTCACTAAGTTGCCCAGGCTGGTCTTGAATCCCTGGGCTCAGGCAATCTCTTGCCTTGGCCTCCCAAAGTGCTGGGATTATAGCCATGAGCCACCACACCCGGCCCCACACCTACAATTTTATGGTATTATTTCTTGATTTGTCCACTTTATCTGAAAATTTATCATATAGATAAAATCTAAATGAAATTTCTTAAATTAACGAACAATTAGCTGGAGCACGGCAGCTTACACCTGTAATCCCAGCACTTTGAGAGGCCAAGGTGGGAGGATTGCTTAAACCCAGGAGTTTGAGATGAGCCTAAGCAACATAGCAAAGCATCATCTCTACAAAAAGCAGAAAAAAATTAACAATTACTATGAAAAAGAAATCCATTCAAACGTCTGTGAAAACGTCCTTTAAACATATTTTTTGCAGTAAAATGAAACTGTCCTTGACATTGTCTCATTGTGACAATAGAAAAGAATTTAATTTACAATAATTCCTAGTGTTGTCTTTCTGACTGCCTTTTAAGGTTAAAATCTAGTCAGGGAAAAAAGCTCAAGTAAGAATAGTTGTGTAGCCGCGTGAGTACCTTTTCAGAGTTACTATAATGGAAGTTCAGTATTCATTATCACACACATCTGTGAACGTGTGTGTGTGTGTGTGTGTGTGTGTGTGTGTGTGTGTTGTGGGAGAGCAGCACTGATAGCCCTCAGTAGGGAAAGTAAGTATTATCGTCAAAAGGTCTCCACCCAGAGGTAACTTCACTAAAGGTTACGATTCCAATCTCATCTTCCAACCTCTCCACCCTTCTCCTTTTATAAAATAGAAATAAATCATAGAATTTGTACCTAAACCTTTACTATCAGATTACACCTATAGTAAGAGATTAGTTATTATTCCTATAAGATGGTTAAGACAGAATACAGAAGTGAACGTGTGTGTGTGTGTATGTGTGTGTGTGTGTGTGTAAGTCATGGGGTCACAGAAACTATTACAAATGGAAGGAAAGCTAATAATAAGGGAAACTAAGACAAATTTCAACCACTTTGTAATTTTACTTATCATCTTAGATGTTATCATTTACATATTTCTCAAAGTCAACCAATAATTTTTCAGTTTTCTATTTCTGAATAACAATATATAGAAAAATCATATAGTATATTTCCCTCACACTATTGTACTAATTGATAAAATTGAGAATATAAACTTAGAGAACAGGGAGAAGAAAAATTATTTTTCTCTATTTAAATACAAATGGATTTCCCTCATTTCACAAAGTTATTTAAAAATATATATAATTTAATTTAATTTTTATTAAAGCAAACATCAGTAAAAAAAGGTAATGCCTTTTCTTATTAAACTCTTTCTTAAGATTGTTCTTCCACTCATATGTCAGTGATGAATGCAATTTTCTTTCAGGATAAAGGTATTAGTTAAGTATATATTTCATCAAAGTGTCAGGTGTATATTTACTTTTTCAAAAGTCAATCTTTCCTCTGGGCTTTTATTGTTTCCTCAAATCTTCCTTTCTAAAATAAAGATGAACAACGTTTACTAAAATTTATTCAATGATACAGAAATATCTATAATTGACTAGACAAGAAAAGCTTTAATAATTAGAAAAATTTATTCCTGAAAAATTAGCCTCAGACACTGATTTTTACCAAAGACTCTTATAATTATCCATATGCAACTCTCTGATAGTGAGACAACTTATCCTGAAATGCCTCCTTCACCTCTGGGTAAAGCAAATCGACTATAATATCCTGAGAGGTATTAGTAAAGAATAGCAGAATGACTGGTCCTACTTCTTATAGGTTAACAACAACAAAAAACAATAATTGCCCTGATTAAACCAATTTTGCTTCCTACAAAATCCCATTCATCATAATCATACATAATCTGATTTCTATTTCTTTTAGGTCAAGTAAAGTGAATCAAAGACAAATATAGTATTTTTAAACCACAACCCTTATTTTCAAAGTATAAGAAGTCATATTTTTAATAACCAAACAAAAGCAAGTCAATTCTACCCTATATTTAAGGAAAAAAATAAAACTAAAATCATTTGTAGTGCACAACTAAAGCAATCTTTAGGATGCTTTTCTAAGATTAATATAAAAAGGCCTTCTCCCGAAAATATCTAGGTAGCAAATCATTCTTACCTTCCTCTAAGCAAAATTAACATATTTGTTTAGGATATACTATGTCCACAGCCTCTATATATAACTCAACCTGTTATTGTCATATGACCCCTTATTATATTCCAAGTCCTGTGACCCACCCCATTTTTTCTAAATCCAACCCTTGGATGTTTACTAAATAGCTTCTTTTATGGATTGCACCATTCTCTCACTCTGAAAGTACTGGGAGAGGTAGAGAAAGGCAGATAAGAGCAACCCAGGCAGCTGACTCACCAGCCCTGAGCGTCTGCTCTACCAGTCTCCAATCTTTCTTTTGTCAGTAAACCTGGAAGCTGTCACAGGGTCTGCCAGTTCATATTTTTATGAGGATTGCAAGTACTGGGACATTTAATTTTTTAATCAAAAGTTTGCTCTTTGAAGTTTCAGTCAGGAAAAATAAAACTGGAGAGTTCATGGAAGCCATGGAAAAGGCAGCTTAATCACCCCTGCGTCTCTTCTGTCTCACTATTTTGCTTTTTCTCTTACTTCTGTCTCCTGGGTCTTTCTTAAATATTCCCTTTCCTTCCATGGTTCTCTCTTGAGATGGGTTACAAATGGGAAGTAAAAGCAAAAAGGAAAATTACTTCAAGGAATATTAATGTCATTTGTGCCTGGCTTATTTCTATTAGTATAGCAATGTCTTCAAGTTCATCCATGTTGTAGCATGTATCAAAACTTCATTACTTTTGCATTAATGTTAGTATATTATATTGCATATATTTTTCCCTTGATGAAAAAATTAATTGATATTTTGCATGAATTACTATTACTACCACCACTAGCTAGTTATTACTGGATGCGTACTTTGTGCCAGGACATTTTCTTTTTATTTTATTTTATTATAAAGATGTAGGGTACAGGTGAGGATTAACTACAAAAGCAGGTTGCATACAGGTGAAATTTGGGCTTCTTACTGGCTCTCAATTTCCCTAGTAATGGACCAGGTACCCTTTGTGTCATCATATGACCCCCACCGTCCTCCCTCCCTCCATCCCTCCCCTAGTAGTGCCCAGCAACTGCAAATCTCAGCACCAGAACATTTTCGAAGTGTTTTGTATGTGTAAACTCACTTGACCCTCACAACAACACAAAGATTATTGTTATACTCATTATACTGATAAAGAAATTGAGGGCAGAAAGGTCAAATAAGCCTTTGCACAAAAATAGCTAGCTAGTACACAATAGAGCAACTATTTAAACCTATACAGTCTAGCTCTCAACCTATAGTCTTAGCCACAACATACCTTCTATATGAAGATGTGCATTTTAAATGTTATTTGCTGACAAAGCCATGACATATTTATTGACTACCTATATACAAGTATTCCCATTCTCAATTTCTCAAACCTTAACAAAAGTGATACTGGTTCATAAGATGGTGAGAGGGTAGGTGGCTGAGAGACTATCCTAATCCTATGATTTAAAACAGGATTATTAAGGTAGCTAACTCATAATAATGAGGACAAAGAGAAAAGAGTTTAGAAAGGAGATAGTTGTTTCTTTATTCTTAATGTTGAGAGTTGCCCCAACCTTGAGAAAGTTTGTTCCAATACTAAAAAAATGGCCACAATTAGAAGTCTTGTAAAATACCTAAAAACTATCTTTAGTTATCCTTTCTCTCCTAAACATAATAAAAGTAAAATATAATAATACTAATAATTGTTTATATATCTATAATTAAGCAATATATAGTATAACTATAATAATATAACTGCAACAATAAGCAATAATATAACTGTAGCAACTTCCTTGCTTTATAAACTCAAATATGTTTACAGTAAAAATGTTTTGCAGTCATAAGAAAATTTAGCCTATTTCTTTTTTTTTTTTCCAAATCAAGAACATGGCTGTCATTCCGTTTATTCCTATCTTATTTCTTTAAGCCTATTTTTAAAAATGCTTCTCTCTTCCGTCCTATCATACACTAAGAGTGCTTCAACTTTTCTAACTTATTCCTACTCACTTTAGATATGCTTTATTTTTAAAAGATCATAAGTACAAAACAATGGAGGTTTCAGATCTATGGAGAAACAAAACCATGAAAGGTTCTTCAGTATGTTTGTAATTATACTAGCTAGAAATAACAGAGTTTAATTAGGCAATGAAAATTAGGTTAAACAACAGGAAATAATTTCCAATAAAAACACTGGATATCTATGACTAGAACTTCTCAGAGGAAGTGGTTGAAATACTTCGTTATACTTCAGAAAATATCTTGCACATGTTGGGTACTTGCAGTTGAATAACTTTCCATTCCTGTCGTATTACCAACTTAGTCCAGATTCTACTCTTAGATTATCTCTGGGCTATATCCACTTTCTTCTATTTTAACTTTACTTTTTCTTGCTTAAACACACCCTGTCAAAAGCTTTCATTCAATTATTCTCTTCAAAAAAAAGAAAACATTACTTCATCTGATTGTTTCTGCAGTGTCCCAAAGTACTATTTTCTTTATAACACAAAAAGCAAAAGTTATGTAAAACTAAAAGGAATCACTGCTTCACCAGCATTACCAGAAGTCTGATGATCTACAGAAATCAAGAAACAATCTCTCTGAGGATGAATGGTGTGTGTGTGTGTGTTTGTGTATATGTATGTGTACGTTTCTCCTTCAGGGTAAATGATGAGGGAAAAAAACCCTGAAGACTCAATGCTTATTTAGTCAGATCTAAAGATGATTATTTATCCATCTATCACATCAATTTCACATTTGGGGAGCTCATGATATAAATTTATAAACATGCTTTACATATACACAATTTAATAACCACAAACTTTTCTCCTTAGGAGCAAAATGACCATTCCATAAACCTTGAAAGAATCATGATTTTCTTTCAAGGTGTATTATTGCTCCCCTATTGTTGTCATTTCATAATTCTAGCATGTTCATATGGTATAGTTTATCATCCTCCACGTGCTTTTCTCATTTATTGACTGGGCATGAATTATTCTTTATAGGACAACCAGGACACTCATTAACACTTATTTGTATTCAATTTTCCTCAGTAAGGACACATAATACTATACTAAATGTCACATTTTGAACTTACAGTTCTCCAGCAAAGCCTTCACTACTTCAAACAAAAATTAACATCAAATACTTGATCTTTTAAAAACAGTCAATGTAAAGTGCCTGGTTAAAACACTGTTCTAAAAATTGGAAAAGTAGCAAAAATAGAAAAAAAAATTCTGTCAGAGACAAATTCTTTCCATTTACTAAAGCTGTTTAATTCTTCTGTCAGTCACTGTATTTTTACTATAATTTCAATAAGTTTCATTCTAAAGCCAAAAACTACCCTGCAATTCCAATCTTGCAAAATTCTAGCAATACTTTCTTGTTTATGTTCTAACTTTGGCTATACAAAATTGTTGTATTTTAGACCCAACCTCACTACAACAAATTTTTACTTCAAAGTAAAAAGTAATTTTTATTTCAAAGTAAAATAATGCTTTCCAAAAAATTTAATAGCTCTACATTTTCATTTAGGCAGTCAGTATACAAGCTATGCATCATTTAACTGAAATGCTTGAGTTCAGAAGTGTTTCTGGATTTCAGACTTTTTTGGATTTTGGAATATTTACATTGTACTTATACTTCCTGGCTCAATATCCCAAATCCAAAAATCCAAAATCTGAAATTCTTCAATGACTATTTCCTTTGAGTATCACGTGGGCACTGAAAAAGTTTTGAATTCTGGAGCATTTCAGATTTTGGATTTTTGGATTAGGGAATACTCAAAACTGTATTTGCCAGGCTTGCCCTACCATGTAAATAAAGCATGTCCAGAACAACCTGAGCTGTGCATCTTCCTGGGAATATAACATTTTATGACCTGCTATGAGATATTTTATGGTTTCAGCATTTTATTTATACTAAAAAGAATATGCCAAAGAGCTGGTATTGAGAAGAAACATAGTAATTACTCCCTTGACTTTGGGCTTACAAATACAATGATGGATTTAGTCTTCAACACTAGAGTGATTTTTTTTCCCCAGAGCAGTGAGTGATGGTTTGAGGAAGTGTGTGCAAAGAGAAACATGTGACTGGATCTCAATGACACTTTGGTAGGACCTACAACGTATTCAGAAGGGCAGCGTCTTTAAGTCTACCCCATCAACAGTGTCCTCCACATCTAAAATGATGATTATTGACTCCTCAAGAAGGGACTACCCACATGTAATTTGCAATCTGAAGATGACGATGAAAGCCTAGTCCTTCCATTCAATGGTAAAAGCATTTTAAATGTCTAAAGAATCTTTCAAATAAAAAGGAAAATCAGTAGGTTTCCTTGACATAGCTGCTACAGCTGGTATTTTCACATAGATTGAAAAGATCGGCTGTCAGAGAGCAACATCTTCATTCCCTTTATAAACTGTTTTTTCCTCTCTTGCACTGCAACGCCAGGAAAATGTGGCTTATTTTTAAATGAACTGCTCTTTGATAGCTGCACCCATCATGCCTTCATATTCAGAGATGATGTTCATGATTTTATCATCATCCATGTATCCTGGATACACAATTTAGGTTAAAAAAAATCATGGTAACTTTTACCAGAGGGCAGTTTTTATATCTTGCTGGTAAATCTGTCACTCCAGCTCTGTATCATTGCTTCACGGACCAATGCAACTCTGCAACTCCCCTGCTCATGTTTTGCTCATAATGTAATACTAACTCATTTATCAACAGCAGGTTGTTGTGTTGTGAAATAAGAGAACATGACATAAAGCAGCCCAACTAATCTGTACCCAGAGAATAACACAGTGGACTAAACTACATTTGATTTATCATACTCTTCAGAATTGCCCAGTTCCAACTAAAACACAAAAGGAAAACTGTGGGTATTCCTAGAAGGTTCCTCCTATTTTTAAGGTCTCCAACATATTCCTCATTTTGAAGTTTAAAGATGTCAAAATAATGCTGGACCTATCACAGTATCAATAATACTTGCAATGGTTCTGGGAGTCCTCAGAGTTTCTGGAGACCTACAGCTGCTCTAGAAATGTCACCTTTTTACAGTCAGTATCAGGCCAAATTTTCCCTCCAGACATATTCCTCATAGGAAATCACAAGTCTCAACAGAGGATTTCCTTCTCCGTGTACTTTGTTAGAAGGCCTTTTGATAACTCAATATGTTCAACACTGCTCCCAGTAGAGACCTATTCATTATGTTTATTTAAGAAACCAATGTCCTCTCATTTATAAATCTTGGTCCATCCATTCATTCTTCTTCTCCAGGACGTCTGTACTGAAATTTTCAAAACCATATCCTTGTGTCTAAAGTTCTTCTACCAGCAGGTCTGATACAATAATGACTACTCCTTATCTATATTTATAACTTTTTTCCTGAATTCACTTAACCTGCGAGCTTCTGAAGACTAAGCTTGGTACCCTTCAGCCATCAAGCTCCTTCACTTAGAGGGCTCATCTGTTGTGACAATCCAATCATCCTTACTCCACAGATACCATCAAGACTTCTTAGCCCATAATTCAAAAGTTATAACCTACCTGGCCCCTCTTGTTCACCCCTTTCCAACATTTGCTGGGATCATTCTAGTGGAGAACACAGCTTCTCCAACCCATGAAAATCCTACTATTATTTCCACTTTGATGACCCTATTTATATTGCACCCATTCCCCTTCATCTTCCATCTACCTACTAAATGTTTACCCTTAAACTTCAACACATATCTCACCTCCTTTGTGTAGCTTTTCTTAGTTGAAAGTGATTCACAATTCTCTATTTCTCTCCTTCACTCTTTCTTTTGAATAACTATTGCACCTACTGTGACTAACAAATATCATTTGCTTATATATTTTTAGCTTCTTGAGAAATTACTGACATACAATAAACTGTACATTTTAACATTGCAAATAGTAATTCATAAGAATTTACATACACAGGTTTAGTATTCCCTATCCAAAATGCTTGGGATCTAAAGTGCTTCAGATTTTTTCTTTTTAACTTTGGAATATTTGCATTATATTTTCCAGTTGAGCATCCCTATTTCAAAAGTCCAAAATGCACCAATGACCATTTCCTTTGAGTGTGATGTCAGCACTCAAAAAATTTTGAATTTGGGAACATTTCGGACTTTGGACTTTTAGAGTAGAGAAGCTCAACCTATATATGCACCTGTGAAACCATCACCACAATCAAGAAAAGGAACAAACTTGTCAACTCTAAAAATTTCTTCCTTCTTCCTGTAATTTCTCCTTCCTAACTCTCCTGGCTACACACATTCCACCCCTTCCCTACTAATTTGCTTTTTATCTTTACAAATTAGTTTCATTTACTAGAATTTTATACAAACTGAATCATACACCATGAACTAATTTTGTCGTGCTCCTTTACTCAGCATAATTATTTGACATTCACCCAAGCTGTAGCATGTATCAATGGTTCGTTTCCATATTGCTTGGTAATATTTCATTGACTTTTTAAAAATTTTAATATATTTATTTGTTATCTGTTTCTGTACAATAAATTAGCACATATTTGGTAGCTTAAAATGACAGAAATGTATTATTTCACCATGTCCTTGGGTCAGGAGTATGAGTGCACGTTAGATGGGTTCTGTTCTCTGGGTACCTATCACAAGACTGAAATTCAGTTGTCAGTAAGGGCTGTGATCTCATCTGTTACCTGACGTCCTTCCCAAGTTCACTGGTTGTTAGTGGAATTAATTTCCTTGGGCCTACAGGACTGCTAGCCACTGGCGGGAACTACTGCCAGCTTCTAGAAGCTGTTTTCCTAGAAGAGTCCTTGCCACACGATCTCTTTCTCTCACAGCCCAGTGGTTTGTTTTGTGTTTGAGGCCAGCTGGAGTACATCTTTCTGATGTTTTAGTTTCTTTTCTTTTTTTATTTTAAAGGTGTGGAGTACAATTCAGGTTTAGGTACACAAATGGTCATCGTACAGGTAAAGTTTGGGCCTCACTTTGGTCCCCACTTCACCTGGTTTGAGATCAGGTACCCTTATTGATGAAGTCTGTCCCTCCCCTCCCTTCCCCAGCAGTGTCCTGCTACTATCAACCCCTTTCCTACAGTATTATGATCATTGTTCATGGTCTGCTTGTGAGTGAGAACACGTGGTACTCAGTTCTTTGTTACTGGTGATAGTTCATTGAGTATTATAGGTTCTACAGCCATCCAAGTTGCTGTGAAGTTCATAATTCTGTCCTTCTTTATGGCTGCATAATATTCCATCATGTATACATACATTTTTAAAATCCAGTCTACTTTCAATAGGCAGCATGATTAGTTTCATGTTTTTGCTACTGTAAATAGTGCCGCAATAAACATGCATGTGCAGCTATCTTTTTTGTAGAATAATTTTAGTTCCTCTGGGTATATTCCCAGAAGGGGGATTGCTTGGTTGAATGGAAGGTCAATTTTTAGATCTTTTAGGAATTGCCACACTGTTTTGCACAGAGGTTGTACTAGTTTACACTCCCAACAGCAGTATAGAAGTGTTCCCTTTTCCCCACATCATCACCAGCATCTGTTGTTTTTTGAGTTACTGATGATAGCCATCCTGACTGGAGTTAGGTGGTATTTAGTGTGGTTTTAATTTGCATTTCTTTGATGATTAATGAGGCTGAGCATTTTTTCATGTATCTGTTGGCTGCTTGTATGTCTTCTTTAGAGAATTGTCTATTCATATCTCTTGCCCACTTTTTAAAAGGGCTGTTTGTTTTTTCTTTTTGGCATGTTTGAGTTCCTTGTAGATAATAGGTATGAGGCCTTTGTCATATAAACAGTTGGCAAATATTTTTCCCAGTCTGTGAGCTGTCTCCCCACTCTCTTGATGGTTTCTTTGGCTTTGCAGAAGTTATTCAGTTTGATAGGTCCCACTTATCTATCTTATCTCTTATGGCATAGGCACTTGGGGTTTTGATCAGGAACAGGTTGCCAGTTCCAATTTCTATTAGGGTGTCTCCTGCATTTTCTATGATTCTTATAGTTTGAGATTTTACGTTTAGGTCTTTGATCCATTTAGAGTTAATTTTTGAGTATGTTGATAAGTAGGGGTCTTGTTTAAATCTTCTGCATGTGGTCAGCCAGTTTTCCCAGCACCATTTACTAAATAAGCTCCCCCTCTCCCCCGCGGTTGTTAGTGGAGGCTTTGTTGAAGATGAGTTGGTTGAGAAATTGAGGTTTTGCTTCCAGAATCTCTATCCTGTTCCCTTGGTCTATATGCCTGTTCTTATACCAGTACCAGGCTATTGTGATTATTGTAGCTTTATAATAAGGTTTAAAGTCTGGTAATGTGATACCTCCCACTTTGTTTCGTTTGTTGAGGATTGTTTTGTCTATTCATGGTAGTTTTTGTTTCCATATGAACTTGTATATTGTTGATTCTAGGTCTGAGAAGAATGATATTGGTAATTTAATGGGTATTACATTAAATCTGTAGACTGCCCTGGGCAGTATGGACATCTTAACAATGTTGATTCTTCCAATCCATGAGCATGGAATATTTTTCCATTTGATTGTTTCTTCTTGTATTTCTTTAAGCAACATTTTGCAGTTTTCATTGTAAAGGTCTTTCACTTCTCTGGTTAGGAAGATGCCGTGGTATTTCATTTTTTTTTTTGGTGACTATTGTGAATGGGATTGTGCCTCTTATTTGGTTCTCTACCTGTTAGTTGTTGGTGTGTAAGAATGTGACTGTCTTTTGCACATTTATTTTGTACCCTGAGACTGTGCCAAAGTCCTTTATCAGTACAAGAAGGTTTTTGACAGATTCTTTTGGATTTTCGAGGTACAGAATCAAAGCATCAGCAAAGTGGGATAAATTGACTTCCTCTTTTCCTATTTGGATATCCCTAATTTCCTTCTCTTGTCTGATTACTCTGGCCAGGACTTCCAACACTATGCTGAACAGGAGGGGTGAAAGTGGGCAGCCTTGTCTTATTCCAGTTTTCAGAGGAAATACTTCCAATTTGTGTCTATTTAGCAACACGTTGGCTGTGAGTTTATTGTAGATAGCTCTTACTATTTTGAGGTATGTTCCCTCTACGCCTAGGTGTTCAAGGGTTTTTATCAAGAAGGGATGCAGGATCTTATCAAAAGCTTTTACTGCCTCTAATGATATAATCATGTGGTTCCTACTTTACATCTGTTGATGTAATTAATTACATGTATGGTCTTGTGGATGTTGAGTCAGCTCTGTATCCCAAGGATTAAGCCTACTTAGTCTTGGTAGATGATTTTTGAGATGTGTTTTGGATTTGATTTGCCAGAATCTTGTTG
>CAUYQG010202139.1:0-10842 GCA_963574415.1 Tarsius wallacei | reverse complement strand
AAAGAAAGAAAGAAAGAAAATTATTGTCTATTATCTTCTAAGTATCCTTTTTTGGCTACTACAGAAAATGTAAATGCATTTATCTCACAAGGAAGCTTAAAGCCTTGAGGCCATCTTTTCTGTATTAACACATGTTTTCATAGCTTCTTCCTTTACAATTGCTTTTACGATTTATGCCTTTTAAAAGCACAAATAACCCCAGTTTTGTCTTCAGCTGCATTGAGAAAACATAGCATGGTATATATCTTTTGCTATCTGTCAATTTGCTTATTAAAATATCTTTCATCTTTTCTTTGGAGGGTTTTGTTTGCTTCCTCCTTACTGATTCAAGTTTCTTGCATCCTGTGCATTCTTCAAAAGCTTGGCCGTCTATATTATTTGCTTAATTCCTGTCTTTCAAGAGCTTGGACAAATCTTTGCTTCCCTCTTGCTATCATCTCCTTCTAAGGGTTCTGTTTATAGCTTCACACCTCCTTTCATCATGCTTCCTTTGCCTAGAACAATCACCCAGCAGTAAGCACATTCATTTCTTTAGGAGAACTTTACGTTGTACCCACTTGTACCCAGTTTCATGTTCCTATTCATTCATTTGTCTTCACTTTTTTAGGCTTCATGAGGAAAAAATTTAGTGTTGTCGGCAAAGCAAATAATCATCAGAGTGAACAGAAAGTTTACTGAGTGGGAGAAAATCTTTGCAAATTATGCCTCGAACAAAGGGCAACATCCAGAATCTACAAGGAACTCAAACAAATCACACAAAAAAACCAACAAATAACAACATCAAAAGGTAGGCAACGGAAATGAATAGACACTTCTGAAAAGAAGATACACAAGCTGCCAACAAACATTTGAAGAAAGCTCAACATCACTAATCATTAGAGAAATGCAAATTAAAACCACAATGAGATATCACCTCATACTAGTCAGAATGGCATTATTAGAAATCAAAGAACAACAGATGTTAGCCTGGTTGCAGAAAAAAAGGAACGCTTATCCATTGTTGGTGGGATTGTAAACTAGTTCAATCTCTATAGAAAATAGTATGGCGATTTCTCAAAGAACTAAAAATTGAATTACCATTTGACCCAGCAAAGTTACTACTAGAAATCTACTTTAAGAAAATAAATCAGTATATAAAAAAGATACGGTCACAAAAATGGAAAAATACACAATGGGGACACTAATAAGGGGGTAGGTGGGAAGGGGGATTAGAGTTCAGAATTACCTAAGGAGCACAATGTTCACTATCTGGGGAATGAACCACCTGAGACCCAATCCCCACCACTACACAATATTGTCTATGTAATGAACAGGTATGTGTACACCCCAAATCTAAAGTTAAGAAATAAATATATTTAGTTTTTTGTATCTATGCCTGCAAGTTCACATCTGTTTGTCAGAATTTATCAAATGCACACACAGCTCACCATAGGTAATTTAATTAGCACTTTTGAATCATGTGAAAACACTTAAATTTATGTAAAACACTTGAATTATGCGAAATGTTTATATCAGAGTCTTTATGGCAAAGATATTAGTGACATAATGTATAAGTATTTATATACTTTATGTTTTGTTGTACATCATTTTCTGGGTTTTCTTTTTGCCTTTTCAACTAGATTTTGAGTTTTAATATGGAGAGGCAGTGGTGGTTTTAAGACCACTGAACGATGTCAGACAGGCTGGAATTCAAATATAGGTTTTATTACTCTATGACTATATGAGCTTGAGTAAGTTACCTATTCTTTCTAAACCTCAATTTAGATGGATTGCTATGAGGAAACTTGCAAACCTCATATTTGGGAAAGTCATGTGGTGGGTTTAGCACAGAGTAGGAGCATAATACACCCTCAATCTCTGTCCACTCTTGCTGTTGTCACCATTGATATTGTAATTATTTTCTCCCTTTGTAGCTGATTCCCAAATGTCACATAAATTATAAACCCAGTTTATACTTACTTTTTTTTCCTAGAAATAGTCTTGCTCTATCCAGGTGGAATGTAGTTGTGCAATTGTAGCTCACTATAATCTCCAACTTCTGGGTTCAAGTGATCCTCCCACCTCAGCCTCCTGAATAGCTGTAACTACAGGTGCCCATCAACATGCCAAGATAATTTTTGTAAATTTTTTTGTAGAAACGAGGTCTATGTTTCCTAGGCTGGTCTCAAACTTCTGACTTCAAGAGATTCTCTCATCCCACACTCCCAAAATGCTGGGATTATAAGCGTGAGCCACTGCACCTGGCCTACTTACTATTTATTGTATTATTTCTTTCTAAATTTTTCCATTTTTCCCATTGTTGAAAATGCCTTTTACCCATATTGAATTGTAAATTTAAAGCTGTTTTTAATCTGAAATTTCGCTTCTTTGTGCAGAGGAATTAACATTTTACAAATATAGTAGTCAATGAGAATGTTGCTTCTAAATATAATACTTTTATTATAATTCTGCTATGGTCTAAATGTGTCCCTTAAATTTCATGTGTTGTAAACTTAATTCCCAACGTGGCAGTATTGACAGACGAGGTCTTTAAGCGATGATTGAATCGCGATGGTTTCTACTTTTATGAATAGATTTATCCTTTTATCCATTTACAAATTAATGGGTTAGTGACTTAATGGATTATCATGGGAGTGGGACTGGTGGCTTTATGAGAAGAGGAAGAGAGACCTACACACTTTAACTTGCTCAGTCCCCTTGCCATGTGATCCCCTGTGCTGCCTAAGACTCTGGAGAGTCCCCAACAGCAAGAAGGCTCTCACTAGATATGGTCACTTGACCTTGGACGTCTCAGCCTCCATAACTGTAAGAAATAAAGTCCTTTTCTTCATAAATGACCAAGTCTCCAATATTCTTTTATAAGATCAGAAAATGGACTAAGACAATTTTTCAAAGTATAAGATTATAGACACATAGAGTAGAATAAATAACAGGATGACTTTATTCTTTCTATCAAAATTAGGTTTATACCAGTTTACTATATTGTTTCAAACTTATTCAAAAATCAGATGAATGAAGGAAAGAGAGAAAAATTTTAAATGAGTTTTTACTTTACTACTGTCATACATTTAAATGAACAATTCTACTGTTTAATATATTTTACTTTCCTTTAGAATAAATACATATGATATCTATAATATTTTCAAGTAATAAATAGGATCATAGGCTACCTATGAAATGTAACATGACAGTAAATTAGAATTTAGATGCATACTTTATCTATATTTATTTAAATAGGTGATGTGGCTTCAGAAAAGTTGATGGGAAATGTGATGGTGCATCCATCTTCTAATAAGAACAAAAAATGCTCAGTTGGCAGTGGACCTGATCATGCATTCATTGAAATAAAATTGGCTTTGAGGCTGGGCTTGGTGGCTCAGCCCGTAATCCCAGCACTTTGGGAGGCTGAGGCAAGTGGATTGCCTGAGCCCGCGGTTTCGAGACCAGCCTAGGCAACTTGGCAAGACCTCATCTCTACAATAAACAAAAAATTATCCGGGTGTGGTAGTGGAGGCAGAAGGATCACCGGAGCCCAGCAGGTCGATGCTGGAGTGGCCGTGAACTTGCTACTGCACTCCAGCCTGGGCAACAGAGTGAGACTCCAACTCAAAAAAAAAAAAAAAAACTGGCGCTGACTTATACTAATTTTCCTATGCAGTGAGTAACTGCTTATTTTTGATAAAAATCTGGTTACTCCCAGGTTTATAAACAAGACTGTATATTGGTATTTCACCAGAGATGCAACTGTCTTAAAATATCTTGGGGGAAAAACGTGTGGCGCTTAAGTACATGACATCACTGGGAATTTATAAAATAGTTTTATCACTCAATAGAAGTTGATCTCAAACTCACAGAACACATAATTTAGACAAACTATTTTTAGCCCAACTGACCTGCATTTAGGTTAATCCCTGTGTTTACTTTTGAACTTGGTACCACTCCTCTATATTATCACTGTTGTCCTGAAACAATCTCATATGAGGCTTATCTTGTAAGAAGTTTCTAGTAATTCCCTTGACAGTGTTCAAATTATTAACAGCTAATTACTATATCATAGAATGTACAGTGTACTCTAAAAATCACTATTATATATGTATGCAAATGATAAATGAAAAATAATCGTATGCAAATATGAGTATGTATGGATAAAATGCTTCATTGCTGCCCCACACTCATTAGCAATTGAGTAAATGTGGATATAAAGTGGAATGAGATTCAGTATCAAGTGTTAATCCACCACTGAGTGATTTTTAAAAACAATCTTTCTTCCCATGATGACTCTATAAATTAGCTGAAAACAAAAGCACATAAGTGACCTCTCTTGAAGGTATGTCTTACACTCCTTCTGATGACATTTCAATTATAGGCTGAAGCACTACAAAACAATCGATCCCTGAAGGTCTAGTGACTGATCATTCTGCACTCTGAGGTGCTTCTAAGGACTACTGTTTAAAAATATTTTGCTCTAAAAAATAAGGAACATTATTATTAAATTGTTAACTTTAATAGAACAAATACAAGTTTTCTAAATATTTGTTAGGCAAATACTATTCCTGACTTAGGTTGACATCAGACATACATAATGTATAAGGAAAGACCCATTATGTACATCAATGCCTTTAAATTAAAAGGCTTGTTTCTAGGTCCCAGGACACGGTTACAAGCAACTCCATTAGCTGATATGGTTGCATCAGTTTCTCACATTGTACAATCTTTTATAACCATTTTTTTTTCTGGTGACTGTTTATTTGGTTCCTTTATAACCAAAGAATAAGGTTGAATGTCATTTAGATTACCAGCACAAAGAAGAAAGCTAAAGACAAGCATATTGTTCTGTTGTATTATTTTGTGTTTTCATCATTGGGCAGTAATTACTACAGAACTGGCCATTGTAGCACCCTCCTCAAAGTTGGTGGGTGGGTATGGGGTGAACAATAACTGAAGAAATAAAAAAGAACCGCTTAGCAAAAATGAAGAATAAATTAATAATGATTATCTTATCTTATTAGCCTACTGCAATTCTGTTAATTTAGCTATGATTTTTTACTACATATTCTTTGAAGTGGAAAATATACTTTTGATGCATTTGGAGAAGTTATACAAAACATTACTGATAAGTAATATTTATTGATCATTCTATCTGCTGCAATTGTGTCAAGAGCTTTATTACCTCACAGTAATATAGTGATAAAGCACTGTTAATAGCCCCATCTTACAAATAAAGGAAGTAAAATCTAGAGAGGTAAAGCAACCTGCCGGACGTCACATATATAATGAAATAGCTGCCAGAACTAGAGGCCAGATTTGCGTGTGTCCTCTAATATTAAAAGCACATAAGGCTTAGAGCTGCTCTGAACTCCATAATATGCAACCATCTTTTTAGAACAAATATTTGGTAACACCCCCATTTACTATCCTGAAATGAAATGATCACATAAACTAGTCTGCAGGGTGATCTAATCAATATATCAAAAAGAAAATAATAATAATTTATAATAAAACAATACTTATTTTATCTTAAAATACTTCTGAATGTGTACATTCTTGCATGGCCATACCAGAAGACATAAAGAAGCCAGACACTTGCACCTATGTGTAGAATCCCCTTCGATGTGGACAGTTCCAAATGCTCAGTGAATGCAGGGAAGTGGTATGAAACACTCAAGTACCATGAGTGGCACCACTCTCAAGCCATACTTTTCTGATCTGGAAAAGAACTCCTGGGAAAATTCTAGGCATTGTTGCTGTATTCTTGAAAAGTTCACCCACTTTTAAAACTGTGTTTCCTCTCCTTGTCCCCTTTCCCAATTAAAAAATACACAAAACCTACTTTGTATTTATATGTAAAATGGACTTAGGTTCTTAGTGCATTCAACTATAAGCAGTTTTCCCCTATCTAAATATCCATTGGTATGGGGAGTGGCTGTTCATGCATCACAAAGAGTCTAGTCCCTTATCCATACACACTAGTGCCAGTAGTGTTCACCTTTCATCACAACAAGCAAAAATACCTCCCTGGTTCGAGTGAGAGGGACTGTATTCAAACAGAAACAGAAACACTTCAGGTGAAAATTTTAAGATTAAGAGAATATATGCAAAGATCTCAGTGCAGTACTTTTGTACACACTAAGCACTAAATAAATGGTAGCTATTATTAGATAATGTAAATTTAGTCAACATTTAAACAAAATTTCTCTAAAAAGTTTGTGTTCACAGCTTAAATAGAAATTGTAACATTTATGGCTTAAAAATAATAAGTCTATTTGTGATACTTTAATTTTTAAAAAGTGATTTAAATTTTAAAAAACTGTAAGAATTAATGTGGAAAGCTAGTTTTCATTTTAATTACTTCACACAATACACATGTTTTCATTTATACACATTTTATTGCCCACATGATAGATGCAGACTTTCTTCTAACACAATCATATTGATAATTTAACCAAAAACTTGAGTTTAAAATGCTTTGTTATTCATGTTTTGTAATACTCACCTGATCTATTCAAATTTAACTGCCACTCAAAGCTTAGCTCCTTTTCATGGTTATAAATTGCATTTCAGAACTTTATGTTTTTATACTGCCAATAATTCATATTTTACAATCCAGCATATAATGAAAGGGTAGTGTACAACATTAATTACAAGGTCAGTTCAGTGTCAAAGCAGAAACTCATTGAATAGTATTTTTATGAGAGTAGCTAGACTCCATTGTGTTTAAACTGCACCATAATGAATATTCTGTATCAGATTCAATTCATGATAGAAAAACAAAAGTTTTGTGACAAAGAAGCTTCCCCTCGAAATAATGTTGATAATTAAAGTCTTTCAAAATCTTACCCTGCAAATTTCAGATGTGATTAAATGAGTTTATAAAAACTAAAAATGTCAAATACTTTAAAGTAAAATTGCATTTTCATCTTAATTTAATGCTGGAAAACATACTTATGCTGTCTAATTGATCTTACCAAGAATTTCTATTCCATCTGATAGTTCTACCTGGAAAATATTGAAATTAATAAAGGAGAGTAAAACACGGTGCATTCTGTAGTATTTACTTGACATTTCCTTTAAAATGTCAATAATTACCACATTTTTGAAATAAAGACATTTAAAATTTTTAGAGTAAATAAGATGCCAAAGAATGGACATATATAAAATTCACCTCTATTCATAATCATGTGTATATAGTCATTAATGAAATCAAATCAAAAAAAGGATAGATGTATAATCAGGAAAAGGATAAATGCAGATGCAAAGTAAAAGTTTAAAATTAAATTATTTCTCTCATTTTAGTAGCAGGTTATTAAAATAGATTTCACTGGGATTTTCAAGATGAAACACTAGGATATGTTATTTGACCTCTCTGTGTCTCAGTTTCTTCATCTAAAGAGAGAATGTTAGATAAAGGACCATAAGAATCCATTCCAGCTTTTCTAGTCTATGGTGTTTTTAATCTGCTTTTTTATCAAGGGATTTATTCTTATTCCCACCTAGTAGGACATGCCTACTTCCTGCCTTGAGAAAGCCAGGAATTGTAATTTGTATCCAGATCTTCAATTAGATTTTGCTTCATTTCATTCCAGTCATTTCTCCATATATCTGTATTTTTCACTATACTTAATGAAATTCTGAGGATTTCTTCTTGTTCCAGCTCGTCACTTCAAACTTAGCTATACCATTAAATGGCAGGTAAAAATATCATGAAACAAAGGGAAATATTTCTTCAGGACCCATGCAAAACATATTCATTTTCATTTGTACCAAATCTTACATCTACTTTTACACCAAGTGGACATATTAGACAAAGAAGGAATCATCTTTCCCAAGCTCTGCAGAGATTTTTGAGAAAGCAGAAACATCAATGGAAACTAATGTTTTTAGTGGTGCATGTTCCATTTGGGGACTATGTTATGGGGTTAAAGAGGAATGTATTTGATAAGGTACTGGCTGTTTGATTTAAGTACATTCTGATCTGATTTTAAAAAGACAGGCATCATGTTTCTCAGTAGATGGGACTGTAAAGATTTATGTACAAATTATTTTTAAGTGACGTAAATAGCTATGATTTTATCATTAAAGATTAGTTAAAGACATGCAATCACCAGGGTAGAGGGTTATGCTCTTGACTTTCAATGTCTCTAAGGCAATAGAAAGATTAACAGAGAGTATATTAGTCAGGGTTCTCCAGATAAACAAAAAAAAAGAAAAAATATATATATATTCATACACAAATATGAATGAATTGGCTCATGCAATTATGGAAGCTGACAAATCTCAAGATCTACATGGTGAAACAGGAAACTGGGGACCCCAGGAGAGCTGATGGTTTAGTTCCAATCTAAAGACTAGCATGCCTGAGATCCAAGAAAAAAAGCTAATATTTCAGTTAGAGTATGAAGGAAGAAAAAAGCCAATGCTCCAGTTCAAAAGCAAACAATCAGGCAGAGCAATTCTCTCTTACTCAGGGTAGAGTCAGCATTTTTCTTCTATTTAACCCTTTAACTGATTGGATGAGGCCTATTCACATCAGGGAGTGCAACATACTTTACTCAGTCTACCAATTTATTTTAATTTTTAAATTTTTTTCTTCTCATGCCCAGGAGGAATGAGGGACACAGAGCTGGAAAGTGAGAATGCAGGATTTATTGAGAAGACAGAAAAGCTCCCACAGTGAGAGGGGACCCGAGGGGGTTGCCTCAGTCTACTAAATTAAAAGTTAATCTTATACAATAACGCCTGCATCTAACCACCCAGAATAATATTTGTCCAAATATCTGGGTACTCTATGGGCCAGTCAAGTTGACACACAAAATTAATCATCGCAAGGAGTGTTGGCAAATCACAGCAATGGGAATAGTAGGTGCAAAATGAATAGTGTCATGAGAATGGAAGATGACCAGGGCCTTTTTCATTTCCAGAAACAATATTGACTAAGTTCAATGCCTCATAACATTACAAAAAACAACTAATCCAGATAAATACTCAATGCTCTTATAACTGTCTTGGAGAAATAATGACACCTTCTACCCCCGTCCCCAACTTAAAATTTTTTGTGTGTACTGAAATGATGTAGAATGAATTGTGACCAGAAGCAAGAAAATAGTAACTCATAGGGTCTAAGCAAGATGATAGCTAACTTTTTATTGTTTTGCTTTGTTTTAGATTCTTAACACTTTAGTCAACTTGGATCTGCATTGGATAATTGAAAAAAAAAAGGAAACAACTCTTATAGTCAAAAAGGTAAGAGTGGCTAAATAAACATCAGTACAACTATAACAAAATATTATCAGGTCATTTATAAATGTGAAAGAAGAAAAGAGCAAAGAAGAATATTTATGCTACAGGGATTTCTTTTACGGTGAATACAGTCTAAATTCTCATGAATAGAATGTAACACATTAATTAGGAAACAGATTCATAGAAACAGGATTGCCACTGTTTAAAATATAAAATCAGAACAAAAACAAACACTAGCTTAAAAAAAAGTCTTTTTCTAATGATAGTTGATATATGATAAAATGATAACACGTACAAAAAGATGAGTTAATAGTTCTGATGTAATGACAAGAAGAAAAAGGAACCAAAGCAAAATACATCCAAAGTTTGGATATTCTCTCTGCTAGAGATTTTATGGCCATATACTTATCACTACTTTTAAAAATTGAAACAATTACAGAAAATGTAACTCATATTGATTGTCTGAAACTGTTTACCTCTAACCTCTTTTCTCCATTGATAGGTATTTTAAGACAGATTTGTATAACATGAGGTTTTTTATTAGTTAAAAACACATGCAGCATTTTAGAACAGACTGCATGTTGTGAAGTACAGAATGCATGTTATAAAACAGCAGTATCGTATTCTATTTTCATAAAAATATGAATGTTTTAAATCCATACGTATAAAACAGGAAAAAAGACTATTAGGAAATGTTTGAACAAGAAATGTATTAAAATGTTAAAAGTGGTTTTCTCTGGAAACTGATATTAAAGAAGAGATTTATATTGTATTGCTATGCTCATCTATACTCAAAAACTTTCATAGTGAACCAGTTATTATTGTCATATTCTGAAACAAAGTGATGTTTACTTGTTAGCTAATTTTTCATGTTATTAGATCCAGTCTGTGTCTCTTCTCAGTTTTTTGGCTTCTCCCTCTCTAAACTCAATCTGTCTGAGAAGAATCAACAGCCAAAATCCATGTTTTTGCATTTAGAGATATTATGCACCCAGTATCATACTGTGATATGTATTTCTTTTTTTTAATCTAAAAGCCTACGTAGACAGAGGGCACTGACACATGATTTCTTCTTTAAACTCTCATTGAATATGCAGCATGAAAATTAATCATGGGGATACCTGACAGCAATATGTATCAATAACTTAAGCAAACGGAAAAGTAATTTGATACTTTTATTTCCTAAGATGAAAAAAATTAGAGCAAGATAATATCTGGAATAAAAATAGAGAATGTCATACAAAATTTATTAAAGAAAATGTGATTGCCGAAATTACCAAATCACAGTCTATTGGAGCTGAAAAAGTAATTTTACAGATTTAAAAATTAGAAAAAAATAGAGTCAAATTGATTTGTCTCCTTTCTTCACAGAAATGTTTGTTGGTTTTTAAATTTTTTTCTCTTTTCTTTCTTGAATTTTTTTTTAATTTTAAAGATGTGGGGTACAATTCTGGGTTAGGTATGCAAACGTTGATTATGCAGGTACCCTTGTTGATGACGTATGCTCCTCCCTCCCTAGCAGTTTCCCCACTGCCAATCCCACCTCTTCTCCCATGGCAGTTTCCTACCACTGTCAATCCCTTTCTTATAGTATTATGATAATTG
>CAUYQG010202126.1:0-11601 GCA_963574415.1 Tarsius wallacei | reverse complement strand
GAAAACCCTATGGAATTGCTTCACAGCACTGACATATGTTATTTTCATCTGGCCTAGTTTGTAACATGAATCAATATATCACTTTTTAAAAATCACTCATCATGTCATACGAGCATGATAATGAAGTGAACATTGTTCATTTTGGGGGGGGGGTTGGAAGCAAAGGCAGCATCTAACAAATAAAACTCAGGATCTGCCTTGTCTTTTAGCAGTTTGGAGGGAGCATAAGACCCTCGAGGAATGAGGGATTGTTGGCCTGAGCTAATGAAACTGTTTCCACACAGTTGTTATGAGGGTTCTCCGTTAGCACTGCTGCTTCCTGCCTGGGCAACCTCAAAGCTTTTCTGAAAATTTCTATACAAATATTTTTTGAGAAAACAAAAAACAATTATCTACTCAGTTTCTGATGTATAGACTTAAAAACATTTTCCCCCCTTGGTTAAAAGCCTTCTTTTGGTGACATATTTTGGAACTTCCACAATGTCCCTACTCATCTGTTTTATGTTAAATTCTGCTTTGTCGTACTAACTGGAACCTGTGACGCAATTTTTCAAATGTTGTCTGACATGAGCATTTCACTTAATTTGTTACATAGCCAGCAATTGCCAATCAGCAGATGATAAAGGGCTGGGCATAGTGGCTCATTCTTGTAATTCCAGCACTTTGGAAGGCCAAGGCTGGAGGATCGCTTGAGCCCAGGAGTTTGAGATCAGCCTGGGCAACATAGTTAAACCTCAACTCCACAAAAAATGTTTAAAAAGTTATCTGGGCATGGTGGTGCAGGCCTGTAATCCCAGCTACTCAGGAGGCTGAGACAGGAGGATCACCTGAGGCCAGGAAGTCGAGGCTGTGGCGAACCATGATGGTACACTTGAACATCACTTGAGTACAGGGAGGAGAGGAGGAATCCTGCACTCCAGCCTGGGTGACAGAACAAGACTCATGCATACCCTGGAGTATACGATTCCTCCTCTCCTCCCTGCACTCAAGTGATGTGATTCCCTGGGTTTCCCCATTCTGACACCTGGCACCAACAGTACCTGCATCCATAGACCCCAGAAACATGTACCAGGAAGATCGTAGCATAAGACTGACATGGCCTCATCCCAGACCCTGGGCATCTTCTTTGAACAAGGGGTTTATTCAGGTTTGGAGGGAACTCAGTCGCATTAATCTTCCATTTTTGTGCATTTCCACTTTTTCTCCACTTTGGCACCTACCATGACAGTTAGATGTCAAATCACACCTGATTGTTTTTGGTGACAAAGACAATGTGCTGAGGACCATCAGGTTCTTTCTGACCCATTTAAGAAATCCAGCCTTCAAGTCCCATCTCCACCACCTCAAGACCTGCCTCCTCCTTCTGGGTTCTCTTTGAGTCATTCTGTCTGCTCCAAGGGATCTATTTCATGAGGCAGTGGGCCAGTGTCTCCTGAGTGTGTATCAGGGGTCTCCATCTTGGTCCTGGCTCCAATCTCACCTTGGATCCTCCCTGAAATCTCAAGCATCACATGGAACAAGTAGCTTTGAACTGTTTCCCCCACCTTTGCCTGTCCCAACTTTCCCCATCTCAGCAAACAACAAATCCAGCTGTTTGTTCCTGTCAAAGCAGAAGCTCTTCCTCCAAGTTGTCTTGATTCTTGACCCCACCACTCAGCAATACCTGTTGGCTCTTTCTCCAAGAATGTTTGGAAATGATGTATGGGTCTTCATCTCTGCTACTCTACCTTGGCCTTGGACCCAGCATCCCTCTAGGATTCACCTCTTTTTGTCTCCTCCTTCCTCTCCTGACTACTTTTGACTCCTTCTCCAGGTGGTGGCCAACATGGCTGTTTCTACACATACTTCAGTTCATCTTATTCTCTTCCTTAAAACTCTGCAATCTCTTCTACTTTGACTTGGAGTGAAGAAAACAAATTACTTCCCACGTCCTCTAAGCTCCTAGGTAACCCAGCCCCTCTTAATCCCACCTACTCACCAGATAACCATCCTATCCAGATAGACCTCAGGTCCCAAGAAATTTTAGAACATTTGGTGCTGCTATTGACTTTCATTTTTGTGCTCACCATTGCAGAACTATTTTGTGGTAGAATCCTCAATAAGCATGAACCGATGGAGGAGGTGCATCTGCCTGTAAACTACCCAGGGTTAGAACAGGATTTCTTCACCTCAGCACAATTGACATTTAGGGCACTACTGTCATTTTAAATAGGACAATTCTTTGTTCTGTGGGGCTGTCCTGTGCGCTGCAGGAGGCAAAACAGCATCCCTGGCCTTCACTCACTGGATATCAGTAAGATTCCCTCCCGCCATTGTGATAACAAAAAGTCATTTACAGATATTATCAAGTGTTTTATACAAGTAAATTCACCTGTGATTGAGAACTACTGCCACAGATAGATGATAGATAGGTAGATAGATAGATAGATAGATAGATAGATAGATAGATAGATAGATAGTTAGAAGATAGATATGAGAGAGGACTCCACAAAATGGGATTTATGTATAAAAATTGTGTGTGTGTGTGTGTGTGTGTGTGTATAGGAATATATATATATTCCTATTTGTTTAAACTTCAGTAACCTTCAAAGTTCTCGTTGTTGGATGCAATCCGCTTATCAAGATGTTGCTTCCATTGCTCAAAGCAATTTTGGAACTCATCCACTTGATACCTTTTACTGCTTTTGCTGTTTTTTTTTCATCTCTTCCACATCAGCAAAACATTCCCCTTTGAAGACTTTTTTCATCTAGAGAAACAAATAAACAAAAAAAAAATTCCCTCAGGGTGAGATTGGGTGAATAGGGAGAATGGGGCATGGGGGCATACTGTTTTTGGTCTAAAACTGCTGAACACTCAGCATGGTATGGGCAGGTGCATTGTCACGGTGGAAGAACTAGTCACCCGTTTGCCACAGCTTGGTATGGCACACAGCAACACTAGCTGCCACACATTGTGGCACACAGCAACGCTAGCTGGTACACTGATGCTGATGAGTTCCTAGAACACTTACCTAACAGGGGAAGCCTGTACTACAAGGGCCCCGCCCTCTAAAAACATGACTCGGGGTTTTTTTGGCTCCCCCCTCATAGACAGATGGATAGATAGATGGTAGACACATAAACAGACAGTGTGATAAATAGATAATAGATACATGATAGATAGAAGATAGATAGATGACAGACACATAGATAGATACCTGATTGATGATTGATAGATAATAGATAGGATGGATAGATATGATAGATAGATAGATATGATAGCTGGATGATGGATGGATGAATAGATATATGATAGATAGAAATAGATGATAGATAGATGATAAATAGATAGACTAAATAGATAAATAGATACAAACAGAGTCACTCATGCTAAGGCAAGGTTTCTAAACCTCAGCAATATTGATATTTAGGATTGAATAATTATCTGTGGTGGGATCATCCTATGCACTGTAGGCTGTTCAGCATGTCCCTGGCCGGTACCCATCAGATGCCAATTACATTCACTCCCTCTAGCTATGACAACCAAAACTGTCTCCAGGCATTGACAGCTGTCCTCTGGCAGGCATCTTATAGCTAAAAATTCCTGGTTGGCAGACTCAACAGAAGACAAGTCAAGTGAATGTGCCCCAGACCTGGAAATCTTGACATGTCCAAAGCACTGAGTTGGTGGCCAAGAACTTCCAGCTCTAAAGCACACCTGATTGTCCACGGTGGAATTTTCTACTAAAGTGATAAAGCCAAGTGGACCACGAATTAATCTTGCTGAAGAAAAGTAGGCATCTTGGAACGTAGATTGAAGAAAGAGAATGGATTCCCCCACTCTCAACCTGGGGACTCTAATTCCTAGTAATAGAATAATACAGAGTGAAACATTGGGATAGCACCAGAGACAAGTCTCTAGTCAGAGCCAAGGAACCAAATCATGAACTTTTGCATAAAACAATGGAAATCTCTGGTTCATTTCCTCCTGTAAGAATGCTCTGCTGCAGGATGGGTGTATAAGTTAAGTTCTTCAAGTCGCAGCCTTCCAGCGAGCCCTGTCCTGGACACTGAGCCTTCATACCCATCCCATCCTTTCCCCTGCCCCTTAATTTCTTTATTTAATATAATCGATCACTCTCTGGAATTATCTTCAATACTTTTATCTTTTCAGTCACCCTTTTCACTAAGAAATCTGGGCTCTTGCCAATTTTGTTGACTTGCCCAGAAGAGTTTCTGGAAAACACTAAAAGCTCAAGTTATATCTTGCAAGATAAATTCGTGTAGGTAGGTCCAGCACCAGGCACCATTTCATACGAAGGGAACCTTAAACACCACCTGTCTATGTTTTCCTTTTATTTCTCCATGTCTTAAAGCATTTAAGATAGTTTTCAGAGCTAACTTTATCCCGAAGACACTTACAAAGTTGACCTATACATTGTTTTTGTATTTTTTTTTCAAATTCAGGTAAAATTGAAGTGATATGACAGTCACCCTTTTAGGGTCTACAATTCAGTGGCATTGACTATATTCATACTTTTGTGAGTCCATCATCTCTATTTAGGTACAAAATATTTTCATTACCCCAAAAAGAGAACTCACACCCATTAAGCAGTCATACCTCAACCCCTCTCCATCCTCCCACCCTTTAGAAAACACCCATTGGCTTTCTGCCTCTATGAATTTGGCTATACTGGACATTTCATGGAAGTGTATTCATAAGATAGGTCACTTTGAGTGACTGGCTTCTTGCACTTAATACCATAATTCTCAGCCTCATCCACATTGTAGTACGTGCCAGTGCTTTGTTCTTTATTTGTGAGATGCGTCTTGAGCAATGACCATTGCTCTTGTGTGGTAATTTTGCTGAAATAGATTTTAAAAGTTCTTCTAAATAGAATTAGAAGATGTCTCAGTTAGATTTTCTCTTGCAGGCTTCTCTGAAACAGACATTTAGATGCATGTTGTTTTGCACACAGGTGCATGAGATTATTCTTAAATGTTGATATTTTACTCAGAGACAAAATTTTGTAGAATTCTGAGAATGCCATCAGCAGACCCACACTTCAAGTTTATTGGCCTTCTGTTGTGTGCTGTGTGTGTGTGTGTGTGTGTGTGTGTTTAAATAAGAAGAAAGAAGCAAGGTGTTCTGTCAAAAATAAAAATGGCAACTCTAGATGGCCATTAAAAGTGCCTATTGGGTACCAGGCACATTATTTGAGAGACAGATTCCACAGAAACTTAAACCTCACCATCACACAATATAACCATACAAAAAACCTGCACATGTACCCTCTGTATCCAAAATTTAAAAAAAATAGACTCATTGAATGGAAGTGTTTACTCTTATTATTATTGTATTATTATGTTATTTTTTGAATATGTATTAATGTTTGAACATTTGCAGATTTATGTTGACATTGAACATATTTACTCATATGACCTATTACTCATACCATCTCCCAGTCTAGATACATTTAGTTGCTATTTTATTTATTTATTTATTTGTTTGTTTGTTTATTTTAGAGACAGAGACTTGCTCTGTCACTCAGACTGGAGAGCAGGGTGTGATTGTAACTCACTGCTACCTCAAACTCCTAGGCTCAAAAGACCCTCCCTCCTTAGCCTCCTGAGTAGCTAAAATGACAAGTGCACACCACCATACCTGGCTAATTAAATTGTTTTTTGTAGAGTTCAGATATCACTATGTTGCCCACGTTGATCTCAAATCCTGTCCTCAAGTGATCATTTCTCATTGGTCTTCCAAAATTTGTTGCTAATTTTTGTGGTTAACGCCTTTTGCATTTCCCTTTGTGTCTTATTTTGCAGCAAATTTCCCTTTGCTCTCCCTAGTTTCTGCCTTGTTATAGATACCATTCCTTCCAGAAACTTCCAGGAGTCCTCGAACCACAGTAACAGCTGAGATTATATCCTGTAATATTCTGTAACCCACACACAGCTCTCTGAAAAAAGGGTTGTCAGTAGCATCATTAATGAGGAAGTTGAGGTCCAAGAAAGTTAATTAACTTATCTGTGTAGCCAGGAGGCATTATGTAACATTTCTGTCCTCAAAACATGAGTCCTTTTCACGGTACTATCACACCTCTAGGAACTGCATCTCTACCAGATGACAAGAAAGACCTAGAAACTGTGACCACAATTCCCCACCCAGTCTGCAGTGGTCAACACCTGCAGAAAACTGCTAAGCTCATCATTAGGAAAATATATCTCTGTCTTCTCCTACTTGAAAATTTACCCACCAAGGAGTGTCACTCATTTACATCATGAGAAAAGCCTCATGCTGTTGGATTTCACTTGTCTTTGCCTTACCTTATGGGGAGTTTTGTCCTCCAAAAAGACACTTGAGTTTCATACACTGGAAGTCATTGAATAAAATAGTGTCAAGCAAGTATCTGCAGCCTCTTCCACCTCAGTTAATGGTCTCTGTATATACATGGAAGCTTTGGTCTCAAGATATCTAGATCTCACTTGCAATGACTGTGTATTCTGAGAAGACGGTTTCTCCATGAGTTTCCTGTTCTCTATACTGGGGATGTTTTTGTTGTTGTTACTGAGCTTGTTTGCAGGATTTTTAAGCTCCCACCTTGTTTAATAAGACCGAAATAGCACTATGAAACAGAAAAGACATAACTTTGGGATGATTCAACTCCCTTTTCCCTGTGTACTTGATATGTGACCTTGAAAAAATTAGACACTCTCAGAATCTCTGTTTCTTTTGGAGGAAATTAGTAGAACATTCCTGCTTCATGGATTTTAGATGGTAAACTGTACAAATGATTTGAAGCAGAAGATTCTTAATTCCAGTGAAACTTCCCACCTTTTATGGAACCCAAGGCATCACCATAACATTCACAAATAGCTTTGAGCCTAATTATTTTAATATTTCATCTCTCACCACTGCTAAATAGAGCAGAACTCAGCTGATAAGATGCCAGAGGAGTGGATCATGTCACATTCTCCACAGAAAATAGATTTATTTTTTGCTATATATTCCCAGTGCGCCATTTCAAATCCAGGCAACATTATCTCAATTTGGTAGGACACGTTTAATTTCATCTGATGTTTTACTTACGAATGTTGGTCTTAAATAATAACAATGCAATTCAGAGACTAGGTCTTTGAAGCGTTTGAAGCAATCAAGGTGAAATGCTTTTGGCGGTGGAGATGATAAATTTCCTGCAAGTAAGACTTTGAAACTGAAAGGTCCTTCTTAAGCCTGACTCTTAGGGAAGTTGATACCCAGTTGAGTTTTTCTATTGACTTTGCCATTGGGGTCTGGGTATGAGCTCATGAGAACACTGGAACTGGCTAGAATTTGCGGCATTTAGCTATGACCTGGCAACCTGCGTTTTCTATGGGTCAATTTCCTTTTATTTAAGTGATGATGAGGAGCGATCAATAATGTCAGGCTAGAGGAGTTACATCCCAGCAGAAACACGGACATAGCAGCAACATGCAGGATTCTGCATTCATTTTGTGATTGTGTCTTCAGGGATCAAGTTTGAGGGCTGACATTTGTCACTACCAACCTAGCAATGAAAGATTTCTAAACTGGTCAAGAAAGCATCTTGATCAACATATATGCAACATCAAAACCAAAAATATTTTTTTAAAGCAGCATTTTTACAAATAACTCAGCTAACCCATCAGACATGGCAATGTGTCCTTGTGAAATAAAAAATAAGTGTGTTCATGTTTGGCAGTCAATATTTCAATTTGGCCTTAGCACAGAGCACTCTTTGTTTTTGTTTTTGTTTGGTTTTGATGGTTTTGAGTCAGGGTCTCACACTGTCTCCCAGGCTGGAGTGTAGTGGCGCAATCCTGGCCCACTACAGCCTCGACCTCCTGGGCTCAGGTGATCCTCCCACTTCAACCTACTGAGTAGCTGTAACTTGAGGCACTCACCACCATGCCAGGTTAATATTTTATATTTTTTGTAGATATGGGGTCACGCTGTGTTGCCTAGGCTTGTCTCGAACTCCTGTGCTCAAGCTAAACTACTGCCTTGGCCTCCCTAAGTGCTAGGATTATAGGTGTGAACCGTAGCCAGCCACTTTTCCTTCTTTTTATATTCAAAGCTACTCCCAAAGCTGTGTTTGTTTGTTTGTTTTTCTTTTTTTCCATCCCTGCTAGCCACCTGGCACTCATTATTACTGCTACTTCAGACATTATTATTGCCACTTCAGTGCAGGGTTTCTGGCAAGAAGCCATAGGAAACAGCCTCATTCAGCATTCTAAATTCTACTAATTGCCACCAGAAAGCTTCTTCACTACACTAGCATATACCAAGTCACAAGTCTCTGTGACCATTTCTTGGTTGAAAGGAGACTAATACATATTTTTCTTAAGTTAGTCAGAAGGAAAGAGTCCCTTTTCTTTGGATCCCAGAGATGGATAAGGTCATGAAGGAGTGTGTGTATTTTGGGAATGGCACTCATGTGATCTCAGAATCATCATCTTGCTAACTTGCTTCTGGGCAGGCCAGGAAATGTTTTTTACATAAGACTCAAGTGTTTGCTATTTCTTCATCTAATTATTATCATCCTTTTTTAGGTTTAATAGTATACAGGCCCTGTCGGAAACCTCATTTGCAGGACTGACCAAGTTGGAACTACTTATGATTCACGGCAATGATATTCCAAGCATTCCTGATGGGGCTTTAAGGGACCTCAGCTCCCTGCAGGTAAGCCCTGGGCATTGATGAGAATCCCTCCTTGCATCATCTAAGCAGGGGTGTCCAAACTTTTGGCTTCCCTGGGCCACATTGACTAAAGAAGAATTGTCTTGGGCCGCACAATAAAGTATAGAATGTAGTTAGTAAGCCGGGCTCGGTGGCTCAGCCTGTAATCCTGCGCCTTGGGAGGCTGAGGTGAGTGAATTACCTGAGCCCGCGGGTTCGATACCCGCCTGGGCAAGCGAGACCTCATCTCTACAGTAAATCAAAAAATTAGCCGGGCGTGGTAGCACGCGCCTGTAGTTCCAGCTACTTGGAAGGCTGAGGCGGAAGGATCGCTGGAGCCCAGCAGGTTGAGGCTGCGGTGGCCAGGAGTGGCCACTGCACTCCAGTCTGGGCAACAGAGTGAGACTCCAACTCAAAAAAAAAAAAAAAAAAAAAGAATGTAGTTAGTAAATATGTAAAAAAACAATTATTTTTTTATATTTTTATTACAAAGTTTAGAAAAATAAGAACAGTAAAAACTGGTGGGAAATCTGACCTTGTTTTTGTAAAATGAATCTATTTACATCTGGTTTGATGGAAGTGGCTGCAATTCTTAGTGAGTTCTCAAGGTGCTTGTCAGCAATGTTTGTTTACATTTTTCTCTTTGTGTGCTTCATAATTGAAAATAGGTGCTCACAAATGTATGTGCTGCTGAAAAGTGAAGTCATGAATAAGGCGTGTTTGTGAACTTCAAAAATGGAGCTATGCATGGGATCACGAAGAAAATAAACGCTAAGAAACACATAATGTTACAAGACTTTGTGGGGCCGTGTGACTAGTTGTCCTGGGCTGCATGCGGCCCATGTGCTATGGATTGAACATGCTTCTCTAAGACCCATCATAAAGAAAAAAATTTTATAATTTTTCCTAATGATCCATAAATGACTATTTTTCTGACATGAAAAACAAGCTCAGTGTCATTACTTTCCAGACCTTTGTGCTGGTTTTTGTTCCTGACTGTCGCTTTTTATGAGAGAGACCCAAAAAAACCATGTAATTTATTTATAAAAATCTGTGTATTTATTCTCACATGTTTAAACTTCAGTCACCTTCAAAGAACTTCCACTGCTTAAAACAGTTTCTGAACTCATCCATGTTGATGCCTTTTAGTGCTTCTGCAGTTTTTTGTTTCACCTCTTTCACATGGGCAAAACGTTATCCTTTGAGGATTTTTTTAAATCCAGGGAAACAAAAAAATCGGGAGGATGGGGCACAGGGGTCATGCCATTTAGGGTCAAAAACTGCTGAACACTCAGCACGGTGTGGGCAGATGTGTTCATCAATCACCCATCCTGAAATGGGCAAACACATTGAAAGAATCTGCAAAAAAATTCACAGAAGCCAAACGCAGCCTCTCCCAACAATGCTGACTAGTCCACGGATGGGTTCCTAGAATACTTACCTAGCAGAGAAAGCCTGTATCCAAGGGGCCCACCCTCCAAAAGGTAATTCGGGGTCTTTTTTGGAATCCTCCTCATATACTGTAAACAGGGTTGTTTTGTGCTCCCTTGGCTTTGCAGGTTTTCAAGTTCAGCTACAACAAGCTAAGGGTGATCACGGGGCGGACCCTCCAAGGGCTCTCAACCTTAATGCGGCTGCACGTTGACCACAACAAGATCGAGTTCATCCATCCACAAGCGTTCAGCGGGTTGACGTCCCTGAGGCTTCTCCACCTAGAGGGGAACCTTCTCCACCAGCTGCACCCCGGCACCTTCTCTACCTTTACTTTCCTGGATTATTTCAGGCTCTCCACCATCCGACACCTCTACCTGGCTGAGAACAGGATCCAAACTCTGCCCAAGGGCATGCTTCAAAACATGCCGCTGCTGGAGAACCTCTACCTGCAGGGAAATCCATGGTCCTGCGACTGTGACATGCAGTGGTTTCTGGAATGGGATGCTAGGTCCAGAGGTGAGGAAAGGGAGGGCCGGCAACTCCCAGCCACACACTCTTTGACCTTGCTGGAAAGGTTCCATGCTCCAAGGTCCTCATGTTGGTGTATTCACCCTGCATTGGGTGGAATTCAAGCAGCCAGTCAGGAAGGTAGGAGATGCACACACGGTCCGTCACCACGGAGATGTTAAGACACCTGCATCTTATCACACAAGTGCATCTGTCCCTTGGTACAGTGGAAAGCCATGGTCATGGAAAATCTTACATGCAATTGACTTGGGTTTTCATAGAATGCATATCTGGAGAGGGATGTCCAGCTTAGTGTGGAAAGATGGGGTGGGGAAGGGTCTGTGAGTCCATGTCCCGGGAGGAATTATCCAAGGACGTTTGAAAAAGAGCAGACTGTGGGGAAGTTGGAGGTGTTTGTGAAAACACACTTTAACAGGCTGGAGAGAGATGCTGAGTGTTGATTCAGAGAACAAGAAGGACCCATGTGCAGAAGTTGCAAGAAAATAAATTGTGGTCTGCAACAAGGATGATTTTCCCTCCTTCTCTCCCTCTCTTCTTTCCCCCTTCCCTCTTTCTCTTCTTCCTTTTCTCCTTCCCTCCGTCCCTTCCTCCCTCTCTCCCTCCCTCCTTCCCTCTTTTCACTCCTTCCCTCCCTCCTTTCCTCCCTCATTCCTCCGTCCTTCTTTTTTCTCTCTCACCTTTCTCCTTCCTTCTTTCCCTTCCCTCCTTTCCTCCTTCTTTCCTTCTTCCCGCCCTCTCTTCTTCCCTCCTTCCTTCCTCACTTCCTCCTTCCTTTCTTCAACCCTTCCTCTCTCCTTCCTTCCTCCTCTCTCTCTTTTCTTCCTTCCTTCCTCATTCTCTCCTTCTTTCCTTCCTTCCTCCTTCCTTTCTTTTTCTTCTCTCCCTCCCGCCTTCCTTCCTTCCTTCTTCCCTTCCTCCCTGCCTCCCTTTACTCCTTCCCCTTTCCTTTCTTTCTTCCT
>CAUYQG010202125.1:0-16185 GCA_963574415.1 Tarsius wallacei | reverse complement strand
GGAAGAAAGATGGTGGAAAGTTTGTAGGACAGAGACAGACATCGAGGGAGGACGATAGAGAGGTGTTTTACTTTAAATAAAATAGGAGGGGGGATTTCCCCCCCAAACTGGGATCATCTTTGGAGGGTGGGCCCCTTGTAGGACAGGCTTCCCCTGCTAGGTGAGTATTCTAGGAACCCGCTGGCATCAGGGTACCAGCTAGCCCTGTTGTCAGAGGCTGTGCTTCAGTGAATTTGGGGGGCCATTCTTTCAAGGCGTTTGCCCGTTTCGCAATGGATGGTTTATATGAACAACCTGCCTACATCACACTAAGTGCTCAGCAGTTCATGCCCAACACTCACTATTCACCCACGCTCACCCTGAGCGGCTTTTCTTTTTGTTTTCCCAGGTGAAAAAAAAAAGTTCTCAAAGAGAAACCTTTTGCCAATGTGGAAGAGGGGAAACAAAAAAACAGCCGAAGCACTAAAAAGCATCAGAATGGATGAGCTCGAAAACTGTTTTGAGCAGCAGAGAAAGCGTCTCCGTAGAGGTAGTGCGTCAAACAGAGTGTTTCAAAGGTGACTAAAGGTTAAACGTGGAAGAATAAATTTCTCATAAATAAATAAATTCCAGTTTGGGGGGGTCCCCGCTTGTATATTCAATAAGAAACAATAAGGTATTAAGTTTGCTGTCGCCCTGAATATATATACAAGAAATACACCACTACAATTCAGAAATGAGCAGGTGTGCATTTAGCGTGTCGCGTGATGGGAAGGGCAGTGGAGAACACTAAATGACGGAGTAGGTGACAGGGTCAGGGACCGAACGAGTTGTTTTATATCAGGAGAAGCATGGAAAGCATCTAACTCCTCAGAACAGAATGAACAGAGTGTGACGGTGACCATCACGATGGTCACTGCCTCACGAAGATGAGGGCAACCCATTGGGCGGCTCACTGGCCTCCTCCACCGTCCTCACACCGAGCTAAGGACAGCACTCGGGTCTTAGGGACACTATCTATCACATGGTTCTGTTTCCTAAAGCGCTGTGAGAAAGCATTGGCTCTACCTGTCCCCAAGTTGTACTGATGGCTCTCAACAGACAGAACTCTGAAAGAGGCACAGGGCTAGTCCTGGGGAAATATCCTGACCTGGCAAGAAGGAGATGGCAAGACACAGCCTGAGGCTGATGGCTTTTCTTCCACATGGAGAAGGAAGCAGGGAAGACCAAAGCCCAAGGTGCAGCTCAGGTAGGGATGTCTCAGTGGTACAAAGTGTGGATGGGCCCGTTAGGAGTCAGAGAGAAATACAGCTGATCACAAACCTGAATTTTTCGGAAAACACCTCAGAAATTGAATGATTTGATCTTACTTGAATAGGTGTCCTTTAAAAGTCATGAGAGACACTATATCTTCTGAAAATAAGCAGCTCCATGCAACATGGGTTATTTATCTGCAGCATAACAGTAAGGAAATCGCCCAGCGAGAAAACTAGGGAAGCATCTCTTCATAGCCTCAAGACTGCTAGTCCACACTGAAGGAGACAGACTGCTTAGACAGGCTGTCTGCTTACACACAGATAAAAACAGAAAAACTGATTTTTTTTTTTCACCTTTTACCTGCTTGTTTAGAAAGGTCAGACACAAAACCCAGACATCATTATTATTATAGACTCCACATAATTTCCAGACTTAAATGGATAAACACTTAAATAAAGACCCTAAGACCATTTCACAAGCACGTACCTGCCAGCGTCTTAAGAGAGAGAGAGAGAAAGGGAGAGACACATTGAGACACATTCTAGGGCAACAAGCAGCCTTTTCACATTTAAGGTAGATTGCCCAGGAGGACTGTCCTATTTCGGCATGAGGATGTGAGAAGGTGAGTGTTACAGGTGGGTAAGACTTAAATACCCAAGATACTTTCAAAGTATCCCTGTGCACCTAAATGCTAGACTTGCAGGGACTAACTGAGGCAGATAATACCAGGAACAAAGTTTCCACAAAGACAGGAAATCCGTACCCCTGTGCTAGGCGCTGCATCAATAGAAACCTTTCTGCGAGGCTGAATAATCTCATAAACCCTGTGAGAAAAGTTATATTTCTACGAGTCAAACTCAAATCCAGACAGATTAGGTTGATACAGCAACTTTCTTAATTTCTTTTACAAAAGAGAATTAGTCTGTCTGAATTTTTAAGTGAGCTCTTCTTTCTTTGAAAGAGTAGATTTAACTGTTCTTCTTAATCAAGCTGAAATAAGGTTCTGGTTTAAGCAAGGAGATACTGAAAGAAAAAGGAAAAAAAAAAAAGACCACAAGAAAACAGGAAGACTTTCTGTGGGACTCCCAATATTCTCAAAAACTATAAGCAATCATACCCTGAGATCTTAATATTCTTAATGAAGAACAGACTATAGGTTACTGCTTGTTTTTTACTGACTGACTCCCTTTGGAACAGTTAGCTGTTTGCTAAAACTACATTCAGAATGTCTTTTAATCATCCACCATTTGCTTTTTATAAAGCAAATAGGACAGGTGTTTCCATGTCTAAAATGATGCTGTATTACTTCAGCTTTTTTAAACAAAGTCAGTCTTTTGAAATCTAGCCAAAGGAACTGAAAACAAATACAGCAGTCTCCTCTCATCCATGGGAGCTGTGTTCCAAGATCACTAGTGAATGACTGAAACCTCAGAGAGTACCAAACTCCATGTATACTATATTTTTTCCTATCCCTGCACACCTGTGATGTGTTGCATTCACACCTTAGGCACAGAAACAGATGAACAACTAACAATAAAATAGAGCAATTATAACAGTCTACCACAATCAGTCATGTGCATGTGATCTCTGTGTGTGTTTCTCTCCTTCTCAATACCTTCTTGCACCGCACGCACGGCACGCATGGCTTTTCTTCTCGGGATGCTGTGAGAGAACAAAACGCCTAACGACGAGATGATGTGAGCTGCATGACGTGGCATTGTGGCATAGGATCAGGCAATTTTCGAAAACAAATGCAAATCTTATAAATTGCTTATCTCTGGAATCTTCCATTTAATGCTTTGGACTGAGGTTGACTGCAGGCAGCATCCTGAAAAGCGAAACTGCAGGGAAGGGTGGGGTGGAGGGCTGCTGTGCCCTGGAAGGGGTGGTCGTTTAAGTCTCGTTTCCCAAACCCCCTCGATCCACCCGTGCTCAGGACAGGTGGCAGTTTTGTGCGTGCGCACTAACCTCACCAGATGGCCCTGAGTTTTTTCAAAAGAGACGGCACACGTTTGCCCTGTGCGAGTTATTTTCTCTCTGTTACTCTGGACTTTTTCACTCCAGCAAAAAGAGCAATCACTTTACCCAACCACAATAACACAAAGTAGTGTATGACTTTAAAGCCCTTTTAAAAGTAATTTTAGAGGTTCCTGTTCATGTCTCAGCAGCTTAGTTTTTAAATATCTTGCTAATCATGAAAGTGTCACTAGCTATTATATCAATCAATAATAATTCTTCAAGTAAGATGATCATTACGAACTGATTTGGTTATGAGGTAATATCACATATAAATATGCTGAAATTTTATTTAGAATTCTTGCATCTATGTTCATGAAGACTTTCCTCATGAATTCAAGATTGGCCTAACATGTGAAAATCAACCAATGTAATTCATCTTAAAAAAAAAAAAAAAAAATATATATATATATATAAAACAAGATATCATAGACTTGATCCAAATTCCACTCTGAGCACAGAGGACCCCATGAATTTCCTTCCACATTCTAACTTGTACAAAAGACCTAGCATGGTTAAAAACAAACAAACAAACAAAAAACCTTATCTTATAGTGCCTATGCTAAGGGGCATTGTATTCCACACAGTCATGACCTTAAAAAAAGCAAACTGGATTCATTTTTGTTCCTGAAGGAAACTCCAGCAACTGAAGGAAGGAGTGGAAGATCTTTTGACCTAATCGTCACCACATTTTGAGCACATGCTGATGGAAGATGGTTATACGAATCCTGTGCCCAAGTTTAAGGGAAAAATGAGCATCGGCTCTACCATTACCTCCTTTGAGATTCAATATCTATGTTGAAAGAAACAGTCAACAAAGAACAGGTACTCATTTGAAGATTTAGTATTGTGCTTAAGGCATAATAGTTGTTAAGCTCAGCAAATCTGCATTTGCCTTTTGGTTCTATCAAGTGCATGACATAGTTCCAGAGGAATATTCAAACAGAATTTAAAACTGAGACCACTAAATCATCCAGTATTGCTCATTCAAGAAACTCCTGAAACTTATGGGTGACAGACTTGTCAGAAAGTTCTCTTTACCAACTAAAGAAAGGACAACCAATCTCTGTGATGAAATGTCATTAGTAATTTAGCAAAGCTAGAAGGCAGTTCAGCCGAATAGACAGAAAATTAAAACATGGGCAGCTCCTGATTGGAAATGTATTCATGGCAGGTAATGAAATCGCACAGTCAGGATCTCTGGTGTTACGCAGAGTGAGAGATTCAATTCTGATAACTTTGAGGATGGCACTCGAATCAGAGACTACAAATGGTGACAGGTTGTGACATACAGATTGGATGAAACATCTCTACAGAAGCAATTCTATACGATCAATTTTTTAAACAGAATATATAATAATTTCAAAAATTATTACATGAGTTTTTAAAGAAGGGGCTTAGGCCTTAAGCTGACCATGTACGAATTATATGTCTATTTGCCAGGGGATTATAATATTAATCAACCTATCAGTTGCAAGGGGTGGAAAAGAATTTATATTTAAATTACGAAATATAAATTATGGCTGCTGATTTCACCTGAGTAAAGAACAAACTCAAAATCACAGGCAGAATAGCTCTCATATGAGACGATGAAAGTGAACGATTGAGTTTTTACATATTTATGCGCATGTAAAGAATACTTATTAAATACATTCACATACAAGTATATTGCTTACATTTATAAAAAATAATGACTTTTATTTTGGATTTTGTGTGCCTTTTTATGTATCCTGATTATCTACAATGGCATTATTTTATAAAAAACTGTATAATTTTTTTAATTGCCTATTTCATGCATAATTCTCTAAAACAGTAACAAGGCTGAGATAAATAATATTTCCATGTGGGCAAGTATTTTAATACATCTTTTTTGAATTTATGAAGTAGTACATTCAATGTGTGGGCAAAGCTTGTTAGATATAGCAATTTAAACAAAGTCTTAAAATTATTTAATGTTCCTCCATTTGAAGGGTGGGGTCCATGTCCCACCTTGAAATCTGTGACTGCTTGACCAACAGTTTACAGAAATGACAGTCTGCCTGGTTCCAAACCCAGACCATATGAAGTGGCAGCCTGCACGCCCTCTCTCACTTTTGTGAGCAAGCCCGTGTCATGAGAGGAGTGACTCCAAAGAAGAGGAACAGAGGCCCTTCTACCCACAGCCACTGCGGGCTCCAGGTGACCACTGTCACATGAGTGGACCATCCTGACAGCGGACGCTCTACCCCCAAGTGAGCCAGCCCAGTTGACACAACACAAAGAAAAGAAGAGCTGCCCCTGCTGACGCACACCCAAATCGCAAATCTGAAAACAAAATTAAAACTGCTGTTGTCTTAAGTTACTAAACTTCGGGTTGGTTTGTTAAGCTGCAATAGATAACCAAAAAAAGCAAAGTAGCACTTAAATCATGAATGCTAAGAGTATAAAAGTGGCTTCAGTGTGACACTAAAGCGATGTCAAATTATAGACACAGTAAGAAATAAGAACACAAGGAGGTAGATGTAAAAGAAAAATCCTGGTAAGATTCATCAAGTTAATATACTTCATCAATAAAGTTTCTCATCAATTACATATAAGTACTGAGACAATAATTCAGAGAGTTCTAGAACCTTTAGTATTTCATATTTTGGAAAAGCCTAATTACCAAAGAAGTATGTGTTTAAATATGGTCACATACACCAGCTTGGTAGGATGTTATCTATATTGCTTAATGATGCGATAACCAATATTATAAACCTATATAGAAAATACTATTTCTATAAAACTGGAAAATTAGGTGTTGTCAAATAGAACAACACGCAGAATGGAAATATATTTTAGTAAAATAATATTTACAAAGGACTAACCCTGTTTGGCATTGCAAAACAAAAACAAAAAAGGCTATAATTTTTAATTTATATATATATTAAATAGCTATTTAATATATTTCTTTCATAAGGGACAGTTCTACAGAATAGCATCATCAGTTATCCAAATATCAGTTATCCAAACATGAGCCAGAGTTCATTTAACTGCATTTCTACTTCTTTAGGATTTACTCAATAACCCAACTAGTAGGGTTATATCCCAGAATTAACACAGGTTCGGTATTTTATTTGCAGTAAGTCTATGGCATACAAGCAACGTTCAAAAAGGAAACACAAGTGCAGACTACCTTCACAGATGAAATTATATTCGCCCCTAAGCTGCCTCCCTTGATAATAAAAACTTGAGAATGAGAATGGTTAACCAGTTTGTCCCAGAGTGTAGGGCTGGAACCCTGTCAGCAGGTGTTCCTTGGCATCTACCACGCGGCCTCAGCTGGCATGAGTGACTCCTACAGCCATGACAGCAAAAATCATTCCTATGGCCTTGATATCAAAATAATGTATGATATCAAAGAAAAAGTGAAGTCAAACAACTTCCTCTAATTTATGTTGAGAAATGAGAACTCTTGATTCTATAAAAATATTTGCTGAAGCGTTTTTCCATACTACCTGTTTTCCAGATATATGTATGTTTCTGTATGATGGAACATCCAAAAGAAAATTCATTAAACTTTCTAAAAAATGTATATCATAACAAATAATTGTACATTACTTGGTACTTTGCTACTTTTAATGGGCCTGGCATCACGGTTTCATTTTTTTCATAAATTTTTCATATTGTATTTATGATAAATAACAAATACAAAGTTAATGATATTAGGGGTCTTTCTATCTAATTTTTACCATATTATGCTATTTAGACTTAATCACCTAAAACAGCCTTCTACTTAGATGGTATATGAGGTCAGAGATGCGTTTAATATTAACAAACTGTTTCAACACCAAGTCTTAGTTTACTTATTTGTAAGATGGCCTTAATATTAGTACTTACCATGTGTAGAGTTGCTGTGCAGATTAAACAAGATAAGATAGGTAGCTAATGTATCTAAAACACTTTGCATCACACCTGACACATCATATACTAGTAAATATTAGATGTTTTATAGTTATCAATTAATTTAGCTGCAATCAAAACCAGAGTCATATTATTAAGATGTGAAACAATGAGGTATAATTTTTTTAAATAGCATACTTAAAACAAAGTATTTCTCAATTAAAAGGAGATTATCTAGGGTTAAGACAACCTAATCACGTGATCTTTTAGATATTTTTAAAAAATGATTCACATTACAACTTTTAAGTGACAATAAAATCAATATATGTCTTGAGATATGTAAAACTGAAATGGAATACGACACACCACGAATACACACGCTACACAAAACAAGGTAAAACTCCTCCTACAACGTTCAAAATTCAAATTAAGAACATGAAGTGCCAGTGAGTGAGCACACATACAATGCATTTAGTGAAATTCTTTGAAATTCATTTTAAACAAAGAAGACATTTCCACACGACATGCACCTACCTGGAGTAGGCAAACAGTCTGCTGTCCCAAAGGTCATGAGTCCCTCTTGGTCCAGAATGGAAATAACAGGAATCTGTCCCATCAAACATATTCAGCCCGTCTTCTGAGTTTTTGGAAGCATGGCTGTGTACCACATCTAAGAGGACCGTGATGCCCATCGAATGAGCTGTGTCCACCAGCTCTTTCAGCTCTTCAGGCGTCCCATAACGGCTACAGGTGAAGAACACCACAGGTAAAGATGGCATCTCATGTAAAGCAAACAGCCAATCGTGCATCAGTTGTTTTACCAGCACAGGACTAGGAACTTTAAACACGGGCCTGCAGTGTGATGTAATACTCAGATATGAGGTAAAGTTCCTCATGATGTGTTATCAGGCAAATCTAAAGCTATCAAATAAATATACAATAATTTAAATCAGGCTAGTACATGTAGACTTATATCCCAACCAAAGCTCACCTTTTGAGTAAATAGTAAAACTCTGCTTCTCTGTCTCAGAGCCTCCGACCTCCATCTCCCCGCCTCGCGGGTCACGGTCATTCCTGCCTCGTGTCTGCCCACCCTCTGGATGTGTACTTTTGGGGGTGAGAAGCCCTGTGAGCATTTTTTTAGAAGTCTCTGGTACCTTGACTGAGGCCATCTCTCCTGTACTTATTCCCAAACTGGAAAGCAATCAGGTACCAGTGGATCAAGAGAATGTGCCCTATCCATCACCACACAAGCAGAAAGATGGGCAGCCCACATGCATACGTGTGTGTGTGTGTGTGTGTGTGTGTGTGTGTGTTAAAGGAAGTCTCCTAGTTTGCATGAAATAGAAAACAAAAACCACTCCCAGAGGGAGGTCTTTCTTAACCTATGCAAAATTTTGACCTTACGGTTTTCTATAGCACTGATTTTTTACTTTAAGTGAATTATCACCCTTGTCATTAAGTGTTTACTGTCTTTTCTGCACTAGCCCCTTTGGGGCCGGGACTGTGACCATCTGGTTTCCCTCAATACAGTACAGCGTTTACTGTGTAGCAAGTCCCCTGACAGCCAACTTCACTAAGCAGCAATAGCTGTTAAAACTGAAAACAAGATCATGTTATCTACTTAAAAACATATTTGCACTCCCAGGGTCCAGGGTGAAGACCAGTGTCCTTGCCCCAGCCTACACTGCACCATCTAATTGGCTCCTTCTGGTAATATTGATTATCTTATGACATTCTACCCCATCCTCTTCTTATCCCAGCCACCTGGTCTTTTTCACACTCATTGAACAGCATACTCAATAAATGAACAGTCCTACAGTTCCTTTCGTTCATTCATGAACTCATCCATTTATTCCTCTGTTCATCAAATACTTATTAGATTATCTACCACATGTCATGAAAGTTTCTATGCCCTGGAAACGACCAGTGACAAGATAAACGTCAATGACTTTACAGAATTTACATTCTAGTTGGGAGACAGCAAATTAACAAGCAAAATACATGGTATGTCAGATTGCAATGAGTGCTTTAAAGAAAACAATGAAGAAATGTCCCTAATGGGAAGGGCAGGTTTACTACTGTTTCAAATAGGGTCATCGGTGCAAGTTTCACACAGAAGGCAGCATTTGAGCAAGAAAGAGGAAGCAAAGCATGAGGATATCTAAGGTGAGGGTGTTCAGAGAGAAAGGAGTGTCAGGCTCAGGACACCGGGACAAGAAAGAGCCAGGAGCACATGAGGAAAGCAAATAGGCTAGTGTGGCCGGAATGGTCCGGGGGAGAGACAGGCCCCAAGAGTCAGCCGAGACACATCAAATGGGACCCTGGGGACCCATGGAAAGCCTGTGGCTTTTACTCTGAAGGGGACAGAACGTTATCAGAGGGTTCTGTGCTAGAGGGTGACATGATCTGACTTTCACTTTTAAATGACGACTGTGGCCACTGTGCAGAGATTAGGCCACGTGAATTGGGGGAGAGGTTAGGGAAGAGGATGGAGAACTAGAGAAAACAGTGATCAGGTAGAGAGTTACTGAAATAACCAAGGTACAGATAACAGCAACTTGGACGAGGGCAGTGGCGGAGACGGCAGTTGAAGCAGCCCAAAGTGGGATATATTTCAAAGTTACAGATGACTAGGTGTCATATGAGCTAGAGGGCAGGGAGGGACAGAGTGGAAAGAGTCACACAGGATGCCACAATTTGGGGCTGGACAGCTGGAAGATGGAATGTCCTTCATTGAATTAGGGAAGAGGTGCAGCAGGAGGTTAGAAGTAAACATTAGGAGGCTAATTGCAGGCTCATTGAGTCTGAGACACGTATCAGACAGCCCAGTGTCAAATACACACTGTTTGAAGTTCACAAGAGAGGTCAGGATGGGAGACTTCGTGTGGGAGGTGACATGCAGGAACACATTCAAGTCGTAAGAGGATGAGACTTGAGAGCCCTCCAAGATGCTTCAGATGCAGAGAGAAGAGAACAGAACCAAGCAGGGCACTGGGAGATTCTAGATTTAATGGTCCTGAAGATGAGGAGGAAAGAGCACAGGAAATAAAGAAGCAGCAAGTGAGTTGGGAAAAACAACAACAGGAGGTTCGAACATTCTGGAAGCCAAGGGGGAAAAAAGTTCCAAGAAGGTGAGAGTAAGCCCTGGTGCCCAATGGTGCTGACAGTTCGAGCCAAGAGCTGACCATGGTACTCAACAATGTGAAGGCCATTAGACCCTTGACAAAGGCAAGTTCAGTGAAGACGCTGACAGCCTCCTTAAAACGACTTCAAGAGAGAGCAGGAGTAGAGGGTTTAGAGGCAGGAAGTGCAGATGGCTCATTCATGGCGAAGGACGATCGAGAGAGACAGGTAAGAGGACTGGTATCTTCTTTCTGTGCCTGGAATATTATCTGCCTAGGGCTACTTCACCCAGCCCGCAGTTAAATCTTGTGCTTTTCTTTTTTCCATAGAGATGGGGGTTTCCCTATGTTGCCCAGGTTGGCCTTGCACTCCTGGCCTCAAGCGATCCTCCGGCCCTTGTCTCTCAAAGCACTGGCATCACAGGCATAAGCCACCACACCCGGCGACGTCCAGCTAACTCTTAGGTTTTGCATCTTGGTTCCAACCTAAGTTCAGAGTTATTCAGTTCTAAACCGACTCTATGCTATCAGAGTGGCCTGTCATTTTCTGCCTTTTTACTACAGGGAGAAAGCATGATGTACGTGACGAGTGGATTCATGTCTACATGCCACCACACCACAAACTCCACGATGCCGAGGCAATGCTGGGCTTGTTCGATCTGTGGTCATTCAGGTTGATGCTTTGTCAACTGCAGAGGACCATTGGTGCTTTCTGCCCAGAGAGCCATGTCCCTTAGGGAGTTCTACTGTGGGCAGTGTATGTCCTACCAAGAGCCTCCTCCGGGACCTTCCTATACAAGTCAATTCCTTTCCAGAAAAGGATGGAACCTGTTGCCATAATGGCTTCCAGAGGACATGATTTTCTGACCAAAGCTTGGGACACCAAGCGGGTGAAAATTGCAGCCGGAAACTGGGTGTTCTAGATCCAAAATCATTCCATTAAAGCAACGTTATATCAGGGTCAGCCTATAAGGAGGAGAGCCCATGACCTTAGTAAAAGCAAATGTTCAGTTTCTATTAACACTGTTAACCCTACAAAGGTTATAAGACATTATATAAAATGTAAAAATTCACTTTAAAAAACTTTTTTTGCTCAAAGTAAAACAGATGGGATGCATCTCTCATTTTACCTTGAAGCTGCAAAGAAGCTGGTGATCTGGTAACCAAAACTGGCATAGTAAGCATGCTCCATAATCGCCATCAACTGAATGCAGTTGTAGCCTACAAAAGCAAAACACAATTAGAACTCAACAACCACACCTAAAAAAAAAAATGAAGAAAGGAAAAGCATCCTTATTCTAAAGACATTTTACGTACAATCCAGAAGCTTGGGTCATCTTGAAAAGTCCTATTACTTTAACATTTCTTGCTTGTCTGACCTTCTAACACAAAATCCGACAGTTTCATAGAGTTATACTCTGACTGGCTGTTTGAAATGTCTTCATTTTAACAAGTAATAAATGATATGCAAATTTACTCTTAATTTGGTTTTAGAATATTAAAGATGACAATCTACATACGCTACACTTCAGTTCACTTGTAATATTCATCTTGAAGATTATGAAAACTAAATAAAAGTAACTGATTTTGACATACACATTTTGTCTTTTTTCTATATGTTTCAATAGTTTTTGCCATATAGCATAAAAAATGTTACCAAATCCACTTGTCCCACAAGGTAGCTTTTATGCAGTCAGCATTAGTTCTTCTAATTTCTAGTATTTTTTGCACTCCTAAAATTATTCCAATGTTGCATATATGCATGCATGTGCACACACACACAAACACAGACATTCATACACCCACACACACACACACCTCTTTCTCCATCTGCATATTTTTTGCTCTAACAGTAAATAAGTGACTCAAAAAGGTAGGTATTACATTTTATAAATCCACAACATTTAAAAACATTAACTAATGTATTTTTAATATAAGGAAATAATCAGAGGAAAAAAAACATTTGGTCTTAAAAAGTTAAGAAAATCAGATTTTTCTTCCTCAAGTATATCCATAATTCCACATATACTACTCACACTTCTGGCTGTCCCCCTGAAGACAGGGTCTCTGTCACTACAGTCTCTAACATGGTGCGTCTCACATGGGAGACATTCCAGAAATGTCTGTTATGTAACTCATCCAACAGGGGCTATAAACAATGACACTGATACCAAATGACTCCCGGGCACCTTACAAATACCAGATTTTTTTTTCCCTAACGGACCAAAATGAACAGGCTATAATCAGTGACTACTTAAATTGATAAAGGATTTCTCCTGTTGTAAAGTAATTATGCTTACATATTTATCTACAGTTTGGGAAGCCATCAGTTCACATTACTTAAAATTGAAATTGGAATAATATCTTCAACTCTCATGTGCTATCTTATTCCGTTTCTCTCTTCTATGCTATCACGATTACAGGGCAATTTGAGAAGCCTAAAATAAAATGCATTTCTATTACATATTTAATCTCTTAACACAAAAAAGAGACACTTGTAATTAGCTTTTCTAATAAGAGAACAGACTCATTAAAATTTTATCTGAATAAAATCACAGTTATTACTTACCAAGGTCTTTGATTCTTGGTAGTACATTGCACGTAAAATGTTTATAAGAAGCTACTTTTCCTTCATGGGAAGAAATCCCCACATGAGATTCATAAATTCTTAGACTTCTTGGCTTCTTTGGTCTGGAATGCTTAAACTATAGAATATAAAAATACATACAGAATTACACCAGGAATTCAGGCATGTTACTAACTGATCAACATGTTCAATGAACTGGTGAATAAACTCTAAACCCTTGAAACTGTTCTCACATATAAGAGGTACTGGCTACATTCAATCAATTTTCATTTGGAAAAAAGAATCCTTTTTATGATCTTGAGAATGGACCTATTTTGAAGAAGGAGTCAAGTAGTGGCTTATGCCTTATCACTGAGTCAAGACAGTTTGTGAGCCTAACCCTGAGATAAAATATAAAAGCTGTGAAATGCATATATAAGTTTCAAATGCAAAGCATTTATCAACAAATTCCAAAAACTTGAAGGTCAGAAAAGTGAGTCCAAAGACACCTATTACACAAGTTAATAAGGCATCAGTAAAAATGACCCTAATCAATACATTGCTGAGATGGCCTTCCCAATTTCTTGCTCCTACAGACCCCGAATCCCTTCAAACCCATGACAGTGAGCAAAATTACATCACTGAAGAGTCTGATAAATCAGGAATTGTAGTTTTAAAAAATTAGTATCCCTTACAGATCAGCATATCAGCATGTAGTATTTTTCTCTTAACCTCAAACACATAAGAAAAACTTAAAAACTCACTTCTATATTTTATTGGCTACAGAAGATGGACTCTGATATACACATCATATAAGAGAAATGCTATGATGTAAGATACCAAACCACCAGTGAAGAGAAGCACTGAACATCACAATCAAGGTTATAAAATTACAAATTAATTTTCCTAGCAATACAGGAATAAGCACCAATTGACAGATCTGTTGTTCTCACTTTGTACACGTGTGCTGGGTCCCAGTGTATCCAATCATAATTCACATTATCACCTTCTCGAGCCACATACTTCGCCCACGGGGAAATACGATACAAGATCTCTCCACTTTTACTGGTAATAACTACCTAAAAAGAGAAGGAGATTATATTGCTTTAAAATACTTCCAGAACTATAAGACAACGCATCACAGTTCATGAGCACTGTTCCAAGTAGGAAAGGAGGGATGATCTTAAGATTCAAGACCACCAACCAGATGTGTGACCTTCAGCAGCACACACATTTCGATTCTGTGGCCACTGCTTTCCTTGTCCACGAGTACTAAATGACTCCAAAAGTCACTTCCAGCTTGGACATCTTAGGGTCCTCCGGCAATTTCCCTCATTACGAACCAGCCATTAGTGTGGTTAAGTAAACGTATAGTAGATACTAAAAATACGAGAATATAATCTGGAAGCTGCTGTCAACAAACCAATCAACAGAAGGAAATAATCCCACTCTATTGCACAAAGGGAAAAGTAAGGCATATCGCCATCTCATGCTGTTCCTTCCCGTGGCAATGAGCAGTAAAGTTTTCAGGGAGGAGAAAGATCCCTCAAAGAGAAAAATGGGTTGGATTAACACGTGTATATGTGCGTGTAGACACACACACACACACACTTCCCACCCTTACCCAACTTTTTCATCCTGTTCAAAATGTTCTTTACCATATAAAGTCAAGCACTTTCCTCTTCAACCATCCATTCCTACATTTTCCAATAGTAACACATTGTTTTTCACATTAAAAAATAACAAAAATGCAAAGAGAACTTTACTGAATCCACCATTCCAGACTTAGTACTAAATAAAGGATTTTGAATGTACCCAGCCATGTAAATGCATCTTCCAACTGACTGAAACTGTAGCTTTTTTTACAAAGTTGTCTTTTGTATTAACTCTTTAAAAGCAGGTAGAACATGATCAAAACTGTACAGATCAGGAGCTGTGTTACTATGTTACGACCTCAGAATTGAGAGAGAACATACACTTCAGTCTTCTTTTTTTTTAATTTTTAATTTTAAAGATGTGGGGTACAATTCAGGGTTAGGTATACAAATGTTCATTATGCAGGTACCCTTATCGATAAGGTGTGCCTCTCCCTCCCCTGGCAGTTTCCCACGACCGCTAATTCCTTTTAGTATTATGATGATTGTTCAAGGTCCGCTTATGAGTGAGAATGTATGATACTCAGTTCTTTGATCCTGTGATAGATCACTCAGTATTATACACTCTAAGTTCATAACTTTATCCTTCTTTATGGCTGCATAATATTCCATCATGTATATGTACCACATTTTTTTTAAATTCAGTCCTCTTTCAATGGACAGCACGTTTGGTTCCATGTTTTTGCTATTTTAAATAATGCTGCAATAAACATGTGTGTGCAGGTTATCTTTTTCATAGGGTGATTTGAGTTCCTACAGGTATATTCCCAGAAGGGGGATTGCAGGGTCATATGGGAGGTCGATTTTTAGATCTTTTAGGAATTGCCACACTGTTTTCCATAGAGGCTGTATTAGTTTACACTCCCACTAACAGTGTAGAAGTGTTCCCTTTTCACCGCATCCTCCCCATCAGTCTTCTTTAATAGAGAAAAGCTTAAGTCGTAATTAAATACCTGTATAATACTTTATAGTTTAGTAAAGACTTTCACATTTATATCTTGCTTGATTCCAGAAAATCTTTATGACCTGAATATTACACGAGATTAAATAAGTTGTCCAAAGTCTCAGCAGAACACAGAGGAGGCATACTTACCTCCTTGCTCTCCACAGGTTCCTAGACCTTCCTCCTCCAGACGCCAGAGAGTAAATCATGGTTAAGACTGAGGGGCCGGGAGGGGGGTGATGAGAGCCATGCCTAACTCATGTGGTTCCCACTCCTGCCCCATCTTCATTAAGCCTCCTGCCTGCTGAAGTTGATCACAGCCAGGTGTGGCTTGATTCAAGCAATTATCACCAAAACATGTATCCACAGGAACAACCAACTTCAAGAGTATTTTACCCCAAAAGAGAGGTCCCTTGAGCTACATTAACGTCTAGTTTAATATACAACAGTGATACGTTGGAGGAAAGGCCCTTTGCTCACTCTTCAATCAAGAACAGGTTGTGAGCCGGGCTCGGTGGCTCAGCCTGTAATCCCGCGCCTTGGGAGGCTGAGGTGAGTGGATTGCCTGAGCCCGCGGGTTCAAGACCCGCCTGAGCAAGTGAGACCTCATCTCTACAATAAATCAAAAAATCAGCTGGGCATGGTAGTGTGCGCCTGTAGTTCCAGCTACTTGAAGGCTGAGGCGGAAGGATCGCCGGAGCCCAGCAGGTCGAGGCTGCGGTGGCCAGGAGCAGCCACTGCACTCCAATCTGGGCGACAGAGTGAGACTCCAACTCAAAAAAA
>CAUYQG010202123.1:0-18605 GCA_963574415.1 Tarsius wallacei | reverse complement strand
GAGTGCAGTGGCCGCTCCCGGCCACCGCAGCCTCGACCTGCTGGGCTCCGGCGATCCCTCCGCCTCAGCCTTCCAAGTAGCTGGAACTACAGGCGTGCGCTACCACGCCCAGCTAATTTTTTTTTTGATTTAATTTATTGTAGAGATGAGGTCTTGCCAAGTTGCCCAGGCGGGTCTTGAACCCGTGGGCTCAGGCAATTCACTCACCTCGGCCTCCCAAAGCATGGGATTATAGGCTGAGCCACCGAGTCTGGCCCATTTTTATTACTTTTTTTTTTTGAGTTGGAGTCTCACTCTGTCGCCCAGACTGGATGGCCACCGCAGCCTCGAACTGCTGGGCTCCGGCGATCCCTCCGCCTCAGCCTTCCAAGTAGCTGGAACTACAGGCGCGCGCTACCACCCCCGGCCAAGTTTTTGATTTATTGTAGAGATGAGGTCTTGCTTGCCCAGGCGGGTCTTGAACCCGTGGGCTCAGGCAATCCACTCACCTCAGCCTCCCAAAGCACGGGATTACAGGCTGAGCCACCGAGCCCGGCTCATTTTTATTTCTTTACTGTAATTTTATGGGGATCTCAGGAAGAGGCAATAAATGCCTATGTTCAGTTAGCCAGCTTTAATTAAAAAATCCTAAATATAAGTTAAAAAAAAAAGATATCTGGGGTAAGGTAGGAAATAAGACAAAAAAAGTGCAATGGCCAAAAAAAAAAAAAAAATCTGAATTTGTGATACCACGGAATGCATTATGTATTACTTAGTGCTTAGCAGGCTAACTCTCCAGATATGCATAGTTTAGGGATACGGTAAAGCATAGACACCTAGTTCAAACCGCATTTTTTTGGGGGGGAGGTTGGAGTTTCACTCCGTTGCCCAGGCTGGAGTGTAGTGCCAACACTCACGGCCACCCCAGGGTCGACCTGCTGGGCTCCGGCGATCCCTCCCTCAGCCTTCCAAGTAGCCAGAACTACAGGCGCGCGCTACCACACCCTGCTAATTTTTTTGAATTTATTGTAGAGACAAGGTCTCATCTCACCAAGTTGCCCAGGCTGGTCTCGAACCCTCTGCCTCCCAAAGTCCTGGAATTACAGGCATGAGCCACCACGCCCAGCTTCAAACCCCATTTTACAGTTAGTATAAAGGTAAAGTGATTTGCCTGAGGTCATATAATAACAATATGTGAACAGAAAGAAGATACATTGATGTAACCAAGAATCCTGCTTTGAACCATTTTTTAAATCACCCACTTTTTTTGTTTTAAAGAAAAAACAAAACAAAACTTTCTCCTCTACTTCCTTGTTCCTTCCTCCCACATCCTCCGTAATGCATGGTCAAGAATTCCAGAGGCTAATCTTAAAACAGACTAGGAATGGAGTCCTGATTGTAGGGAGACAGTTAATCCATAACCTGACTGCAGCCAAGATAACACCAACCAGACCTCTGGGACAACCACCACCCAAGATAAGCCATCAGAACAAGAAGTGCCGACCCCGCACCCTTGGTATGTTTCCTATACCAGATTTCCCTTTAAAAATCCTTCTAGCCAGCTTGACCATTTGAGATAGTCCTTTTGTGATGTTAGTTTGCCACCTCCCCAGGTTGCTGGCTCTTGAATAAAACCTATTTTTCCTTCCACCTGTGGTCTCTTGAGCCTGGCTTTCAGGTGATGAGCGGCTGGATTTGGGTCTGCTTACATTTGATTCTCAGTTTACTTTTCTTTTATCTTACCACAGATGGAGTAATTGGATGAGCAGATCAGGAACCAGATGAGAAAGGTCATGAAAAATAGTCAAAGGATGACTTTTCCCGGGTACACAGCCAGATGTCCAAGAAATGAAATATTTGAGGACGCTTGTTTGGCAGCATTTTGTCTAACAGTTGGGAGTCATATGTTGAAAGTACTGAAGCAGGGAGACTGAACAGCAGGCCCAGGAACTGCAATAATCCAAGTGTATGGTGATCCTGGGAGGAGAACAATTAGACAGCCTGGCAGGATGAAACAGAAGTTGGTGAGTGAATGACTGCGAACACAGAGGAGCGATTGGAAATCATTAGTGGGCCGGGCATGGTTGCTTGCACCCAAAATCCTAGCACTTTGAGAGACCGAGGTGAGAGGATTGCCTGAGACCACGGGTTTGAGACCAGCCTGGAAACTTGGCGAGACCTCATCTCTACAATAAACCAAACAATTAGCCGGGCGTTGTGGTGCATGCCTGCAGTTCCAGCTACTTGGAAGGCTGAGGTGGAAGGATCACCTGAGCCCAGCAGGTCGAGGCTGCGGTGGCCATGAGCATGCCACTGCACTCCAGCCTGAGACTCCGACTCAAAAAAAAAAAAAAAAATTGTTAGTGGGATTATGAGGGAGTACAAACTGGTTAATTATGGTGGTGGGACCTAAGTAGGAGTAAAATGATGCCTCTTAACTCTTCTCATCTCAAGAGCATTTTAAATTATTGTAATAAACACGGGCGGGCTGAGAATAAATATAATCCACGCCATTCTTACTTTCTTGGTCTAGAGATAGCTGATCTACATTGCATCCCTAAATTAATGGCTATAGGTGCCCTCTCTGCACGGCTCCGACAGAAGAGAACCGACTGCCTTCAGCGTCAGAAAATCGGGCCGACCGAAATCAGGCACCAGCGGCCCGGCAGACAGCCCGGCTGTTTTGAGGAACCAATACAACTGTAACGTAGCAGAGCCTTCGGCACACAGGGGCGGCACGTGGACACTCGAATTTCCGCCCGTGCGCTCTTCTCCCAGCGTAGCCACTACAGAAGAACCAGGTCCACCCGGGAGTCTCGGGCGAGGCCCGCGTGGCCGACCGAGTGTCCGAGATCAGATGACTTACTGCCCTCCGCGGCCGCATTTCGCACACGCGAAGGGCGCGGGACGGGGGCGGGGGGGACTCCATCTTCCCCTGGGCAAAGGGTGCCCACTGCAGCCGTGAGCCCAGGGACCGTCTCAGGGCTCTCTCTGCGGAGGTGGCGGCCCCGGGTTTGGGGAACGACCCGCGAGGAAGGGGGGGCGGCTCTCAGGTTTGGGAAAGACACGGTGCCGCGGCCCCGTCTCCCAGGTCCGCTTCCTACGGCGAGCACAAGGGGACAAACGCCGCCCGTCTTCGCTCCCACCGACCGCCTCTCGCAGAGCGGGCCTGGCCCGCCCGTGGCCGCAGGGCCGTGTGCGTGCGCGTGTGTGCGCGTGTGCACACGCGGGTCCGCCCCGCGCCCGGGGCTGCTTCGGCGCCGATCCACCGCCGTCGCGCCCCCGCGCCCCAGCCCCTGACCCCCAGAGCCCAGGGAGGCGCCCGGAGGCCCGCGGGCCGCGGGGCCGCGCGCCGGGGCGGGCGAGGGAGAGCGAGGCGGGCGGGCGGGCGCCGGAGGAGGCGCGCGCGGCGTCTGGCGGCGGGGGCGGGGCTCGGTGGCTCGCGCAGGGGGCGGGGCGCGGTGACGTCGCGGGCGCCCGGGCCGTGCTGTGGCTGTGGCGGCGGCGGCGGCAGTGGCGGCGGCGGCGGCGCCCGGGCGGCAGCGGCGGCGGCAGCCCTGAGGCGGGTGAGACGGCCGCGGCGGCGGCGGCTCGGAGGTCGGGCGGGACCCAGCGCTCCCCGCCTGTCGCCGGCGCCGAGGCGTCTGCCTTTTCCTGCCCGGCTCCTCGCTCACGGCCCTGGCTGGGCAGGGCAGGGCAGGGCGCCCCCGGGGAGGGGCGGAGCCGTAGGTGAGGCTTCGGGACCCCCTCCCCCTCCTGGCCCGGCCGGGGGTGGGGACGTCCGGGGAGGGGCGGGCCCGCCCCCCGCCCCGCCGCCCCCCACCCAGCCCACCCTCACCCACCCCAGCCCACCGGCGGGCTCCACCCTGCCCGGCTCCGGGATTGGGCGCGAGCCCAGGCTGTGGATGGGGGGAGCCTGGGGCTGGAGGTGGGAGGCGGGGGGCGGGGGCGGGGGCTCTGGGCACTGGCAGGAGGGCGTGGTGTTGCGGGAGACCGAGACCCTGGGAGGCCATGAGGTTGGGGTGCGGTCAGGGTGGATCTGTGGGTTTAGGTGAGTGATGTAAAATGTTGAAGATTCCTTTTCCCCCTTTTCTTGGGTGGAACGGGGCGATGAAGGGTGGTATTTCGAAAGGATGAACGGCGGACGTTGCCTTTGAGGCATTTGGAGACCCTATTACACTCGCTCTCACGTTTCTACTCTAGGGTTTTGGTTCTTTTTTCTTCTGGCGGGGAGGGTGGGGGTCGGGGAGGGAAGAGAATGCCTTTGCTTTGGCCCAGGTAAGTGGTGAGCGTGGATGGATCTGAAGTGTTACACTCAGGAAGAGGGAGATCTTGGGTTTCGACAACTTCATTCTGGCAGCAACCATTAGGGTATGGGTTCGAATTACACTGCGTTCCCTAAAGGTGGTGTCTTCAGTTTTTTCCCTTCCGCCTAAGAGATCCCTTTAGACCACCCTTCACAGGCTTTATGCTAGCCCCTCGAGAGAAGGCCTGAGACTCAGGTGGTTGCCTTGGAAGACACATTTCTGAGCAGTAGTTGCAGGTGGTTGTGGTTGACTGTTTTGGGTGGATGAAGTGAACAATTTGAACAGTTCTGTTGGAGCTAATTATATGAAAAATGCTTAAGTGTTTTAAAGCACAGCTGTCTTTCATAGCTTGCTTTTTCAGTAGCATTGTCATTTAGACATTTTTGTTCACTGAATTATTGCAGATTGTTTTTATTTCTCAATTGTAGATTATTTATTGCAGTCTTTATTAAACGCTTTAAAAATGATTTTTTTTTTATGTAGGCTGCTCAACTTGTGAGCAACCTTCTTGAGTTCTTGGAATAATTTAAAACATTTTGGGGCATGTGTCTCACTTTGTAGGGAGATGTTACTAAGAGTAAACAGTGTTCAATGTTCTTCACATCCGTGTTTCACAACTTAGCACTAAATTCTTAGTAAATCAGAATTTCCTTTCCTGGGTTCTTGCTTGCTATTAGATTACAGTATTTGCTGATCTTACCTATTGGTTGGTGTCTTTTAAACTATTGTTGAGAAAACGGGTCCTGTGATGGGCATGTATTATGTAATGGATGGAAGTAGGCATAACTCTCAATAATTCATTTATGGAGGAAGAGAAACCGTCATGAAATGGAATTTAAGTAGTGACTTTCTCAAGGCTTACCCAGTTTATTTGGGAAAATAGCCAGAGAAGTGCTTTCCTGTAACCCAAGAGAGAAATATACAGACATGAGTTTCAGTAGTTGTAGATCATTGCTTTTTTTAAAAGTGCCTACTTAGTGAGCAGGTTATTATCTTCTAGCAAATACTTCTACTTGTAGAGACTTACAGGAAACAAAGAATATAATAACCATTAAGTGAGAAAGTGTGTGGTCCAGTTTATAATTATAAATAAAAGATTTAATTAACTGTATTCAGGTTGAATTATAGGTTGGTACAGTGAATAGTCTTGATTTTGGATTAGTTAGAAGGAAAACTTAAAATTGACATTTTAGTTTTGGCTTTTAAATTATTCTTTGACTTAATTACTTGGGAAAAATATGAACTAGGATACTGGGTGAAATTCTTGTGTGTGTTCTCCTAAAATAGCATTGGCATGGCTGACAGTGAGGTGTGATTCTTCTCCTTGTAGGAATGAAATATAATTTGGGGCAAAGTCTAAGGTAGAAGTAAACTATTTCTGTTTAGAATTTCTTGTGCCTGAAGATATCCCTTTCATTTTAGTTTTCTAGAAACGTTGCTTGCTAGTCATTACTTGTGCTAGCCTTGTTGTGTCTACTGAGGTGTTCTTTTTTTTCTTCTTTACTAAAGTCATAGATAAGTATGCCAGTCTGTTAATTCACCATTAATACTGGAAACGTAAAAGCGAAGGTTCTCATAGCAATAGCTGCTCTGTTTTACATTGCATTTATGCTTTTAGAAGTAGATTGAGAGCTGCTAAATGTATAGTTTGGCTGAGGGGAGGATCGTTTGAGGGCCAGGAGTTTGGGACCAGTCAGGACAACAAAGTGAGACCCCCATCTCTACAAGAAATTAAAAAAAAAAAAAAAAATAGCCAGATGTGATGGCATGTGCCTGTAGTCTCAGCTACTTGGGAGGCTGAGGTGGGAGGATTGGTTGAGCTCAGGAGTTCAAGGCTGCAGTGACCTATGATAGAGCCAGTGTATTCAGGCTGGGTGACAGAGTGAGACCTTGTCTCTTAAAAAGAAAAAAATGAAAGTACATTTTATATATATTATATCAGAAACATTGGTAGAGAAAGATCAGGGAATAAAATATTTTGGCTAATCAAGTAATATTCAGTACACTTTTCAGAGATATGTAATAAACTTAGAATATATATTATGTGGAATACAGGGTAAACTGAGTGGCTCAGCCTATAATCCCAGCACTTTGGGAGGCCAAGGTGAGTGGATTGCCTGAGCCCACAGGTTCGAGACCAGTCCAGTCAACTTGGCAAGACCTCATCTCTACAATAAAAAAAAAAAAAAATTAGCCGACCCTAGTAGCATACACCTGTAGTTCCGGCTACTTGGAAGGCTGAGGTGGAAGGATCACTGGAGCCCAGTGGGTCGATGCTGGGATGGCTGTGAGCATGCCACTGCACTCCAGCCTGGGTGACGGAGTGAGACTCCAACTCCAAAAATATATATGTGTGTGTGTGTGTATATATAATATACACACATCATATATATATATGATGTGGAATATAATTTAATTCTGTGACTCTTCAGGTCTTTCAGTGTCTTAGAGTGTGGGCTCTGGAGTCAGATGCCTGAGTTCAGATCCTGGTTTTGCCAATGTGTGATGCTGGGCAAACTGCTTAATCTTAATTTCTCAACCTTAACCTGTGTTTTAGTTTTTTCATCTGAAAAATGGGAATTATAACAGTGGCACCCAACTTCTTAGGCTGTTTGAATGAATTAATTCATGTATTTAGAAGAGTTCTGGCACATAATTAATTAGCTGACTCACTCTATTCATTCACTTAAGTATATGTTGAGCATGTATTATATACCTAGTGTTCTAGATGCTGGCAGTATAGGAGTGAACAAAGCAGACAGAACAAAGCAGACAGACTCAGAAGGTGTCGGAGTCTGTTGCCCAGGCTGGAGTGCAGTGGTACCATCACGGCCACTGCAGCTTTCCACCTGCTGGGTTCAGGCAATTCTTCTGCCTCAGCCTTCCAAGTAGCTAGAACTACAGGTGTGCACCACCATGCCTGGCCAATTGTTGGGCTTATTGTAGAGATGGGGTATCGCTGAGCTGCCCAGGCTGGTCTTGAACCCCTGGGCTCAGGCAGTTCTCTCTCATTGGCCTCCCAAAGTGGGAGCCACTGTGCTCAGCCTGGATGTCTGTGTTCTTATGGAGCTTTTATCCTATTTGAGGATGTAGGTACTAGAAAGGAGGAGAAGGAATGTGGGAGACTGGGGATGCAGGGGCTTGTAGACCATTGTAAGCCCTCTGAATTTTACTGGGGAAGCCACTATGGAGTATTTAGCAGAGACGTAATCTGACTCGTTTTAAAGGAATCACCGGCTATTTTGGATGAACTTAGATCAGAAGTGTAAGGTAGAGGTAAGGACACTTGTCAGAAACTTACGGTGAGAGTAGCTCTGACCAAGGTGAAATGGTGAGAAGTGGTTGGATTTTGGATATGTTTTGAGGGTAGATTTACAGTGTTTACTAGTGATTGGATGTGGTGTGTGAACAAAACAGGAAAATAAAGAGTAAGCCTGTTGGCCTGAGCAGCTATAAGAATGAAATTGCTGTTAACTGAACTAAAGAGAGCATATTTGGAGAGAAATCAGGAGTTGAGCAGAGATGTCTAGGAGGAGTGAGTAATTTGACTATTTTCAGCTTAAAGGTGGTATATAAAATTAGGAGATGGGTGAGTTTATCAAGGGAGTGAATTGTTTTGTTTGTTTGTTTTTGAGTTGGAGTCTCACTCCATCGCCCAGACTGGAGTGCAGTGGCACTCTCCTGGCCACCGCAGACTCGACCTGCTGGGCTCCAGCGATCCTTCCGCCTCAGCCTTCCAAGTACCAGAAACCATAGGCGTGAGCTACCACACCCGGCTAATTTTTGATTTATCGTAGAGACGAGGTCTCGCCAAGTTGCCCGGGCTGGTCTCGAACCTGCGAACTCAGGCAATCTACTCACCTCGGCCTCCCAGAGTGCTGGGATTACAGGCTGAGCCACCGAGCCCGGCCGGTAGTGAATTTTTTAAGAGAAGAGATTCAAATATCTGAGCCTTGGGGCACTGGTTCATTCATATATTCATTCAGCAGTTATTTTTTTTTTTAATTTTTAATTTTTTTTTTTGAATTGGAGTTTCACTCTGTCCCCCAGACTGGAGTGCAGTGCAGTGGCTGCTCCTGGCCACCGCAGCCTCGACCCACGGGGCTCCGGCGATCCTTCCGCCTCAGCCTTCCAAGTAGCTGGAACTACAGTCGCGTGCTACCACACCCAACTGATTTTTGATTTATTGTAGAGATGAGGTCTTGCCAAGTTGCCCAGGTGGGTCTCGAACCCACGGGCTCAGGCAATCCACTCACCTCAAATAAGGCGTGGGATTACAGGCCGAGCCACCGAGCCCAGCTCATTCAGCAGTTATTTAACGAGTATCGTTTTGGGTACTTTTTTAGGCATTGGGGATACTGCAGTGAACAAAGCTAACAGAAATCTTCATCTCCATGAACCTTATCTTCTAGATACACTGGGGAAGTGAAAAGGAACCCTGCAAAGGAGAGTGTGCACTAGGAGGGAAGAACATCAGTTTTTAAAAGGAGAGAATGATCAACTGTCTGTGTCATTGTTTAAAGATGTGTCAGAGTGTTGAGTAAGAGAGAATCCTGCCTGATTATAATGTGTAATAACAGAGGAATGACTAAATGCCTTTTCATGTGAGATAGATGCGGCAAATATAAGAATCTTTCAGTTTTTTACTTCCTTGGATTTTAAAAAAATACTTCAGGTGGGCACAGTGGCACATACCTATCGTGCCAGCTACTCTAGAGGCTGAGGCAAGAGGATCACATGAGTCCAGGAGTTGGAGGTTTTAGTGAGCTATGATGGCACTTGTAAATAGCCACTGCACTCCAGTTGGGCAACATAGTGAGATCCTGTATTATAATAATAATAATAATTCATTTGTCTTTTTAGAACAAGATAGGCAGACTGGAAGTGTGTACTTGTGCTAAGGACAGATCTGTTACTTTTTATTTTTGTTGTTGTTAATCTTATGTATACTTATTTATTTATTTTTAGTTGAAGTCTCACTCTGTTGCCCAGGCTGAAGTGCGGTGGCATGCTCACTTATGACCACCGCAGCCTCAACCTGCTGGGCTCCGGCAATCCTTCTGTCTCAGCCTTCCAAGTAGCTGGAACTATAGCCACTTACCACCATGCCTGGCTAATTTTTTGATTTATTGTAGAGACGAGGTCTCGCCAAGTTGGCCAGGCTGGTCTTGAACTCATGGGCTCAGGCAGTCCTCTCACCTTGGCCTCCCAAAGTGCTGGGATTACAGGCTTTAAACACCGTGTCTGGCCTTTTTTTTTTTTTTTAAAACCAGTGGAATGGTGTGCAATAATATGTCAGCTACTCTAAAATTGCTTAGATATAAAACATTTTATCTTCCACTCTAATGCTGATCTCTGGCAATATTATAGAATAGATTATTTAAGAGATAGTTTTAGAAACCTTGTCAAAGGAAATAATGATTGCCAGGATCCAGTATGGATTCACTGAGTCACATCAGACAATAATTATAGTTCCTAAAATCGACATAGTTACTTGACTGATAAAGAAAGGAAATGAATTAGTTGTAATACATCTAGGCCTCAGCTAGATTTTTTAAATGCTGTCTTTGTAGATAAAAATGAGAAATGAGTCCTAGATTTCATGAGGACTCTGTCATATAGATGTTACTTACTAAACATTGATGAATGAATGGATACTAGTACAATTAAGTGGCTGGAAGAACTGTTGTTAGACGACTCTTCTTGTGTTTGTTGAAATGACGCAGGATGGTAGCAGGTGTAGTGGCATAGTGGCAGCTGTGAACTAATTGGCAGCATATCCTCACTGAGCGTGGTGTTCCTTAGAGGCACAGGTAGAAGATGTGTTGCCGAATAGCATGAGACTTAAGTAAGGGTTTTACATTACATTAGGAGTTAGGAATAATGGTCTTGTAGTGGCATTGGGAGAAAGGAGGGTGCCAGCCTCATTTCCAATATTGGGTATGGAGCATAAGAGACTGCATGGCCTCCACTTAGCAGAACTGTGTGAGAAGAGGTGTCCTGATTAGAAAGCTGATTTTCAGTTGTGGCAGAGAGGTCGTGAAAAAAACCTTTGCCAGCTGGGCTCGGTGTCTCAGCTCGTAATCCCAGCACTCGGGAGGCCGAGGCGAGTGGATTGCTTGAGCCCATGAGACCAGCTCGGGCAACTTGGCGAGACCTCGTCTCTACAATAAATCAAAAATTAGCCGGGCGTGGTAGCGGGCGCCTGTAGTTCTGGCTACTTGGAAAGCTGAGGCAGGATGATCGCCTGAGACCAGCAGGTCAAAGTTGCAGTGGCCAGGAGCGTGCCACTGCACTCCAGTCTGGGTGACAGAGTGAGACCCCCAACTCAAAAAAACAAAAAGAACCTTTGCCAAGGAAGTTGAGTTCTTTTTGAGGAGTTTCTTGTTAATAGAATGAAGTCCACGAGGGTATATTTTCCCACCATATTGGGTTCTTATTATCATAATTTAAACTTAAAAAAGTTTCTCTCTTAATAAAAAACTCCTCTCCACCTTTGTATGTCACTGCTGTGAGTTTCTGTCTGGTTTACAGCCTGGTTTTTTTGAAAGAGTTGCCTGCATTTGCTGTACACTTCCATTCCTCACCTGTGACTTTCTTCTCAACCTATTTCTGTCTTGTTTCTTATTTCACTGAAACTGAAACTAGCCAATGAAAATATCCAATGGCTATTTTTCTATCCTCTTTTTATTTAACTTTTTTTTTTTGAGTTGGAGTCTCTGTCTCCCAGACTGGAGTGCAGTGGCTCATTCCCGGCCACCGCACTCTCGACCTGCCGGACTCTGGCGATCCTTCTGCCTCAGCCTTTCAAGTAGCTGGAACTACAGGCGTGCACTATCACACCTGGCTAATTTTTGATTTATTGTAGATACGAGGGCTCACCAGGTTGCCCGGGTGGGTCTCGAACCCGCGGGCTCAGGCAATCCATTCACCTCGGCCTCCCAAAGTGCTGGGATTACAGGTTGAGCCACCCAGCCCGGCCTTATTTAACTTCTTAGCAGCTGTCCTAGTTGTCAATTGCTTTGTTACAAATTACCCCCAACTTAAAAACAATAAACATTTATTGTTTCACAGTTTTCATGGGTCAGGAATCTGGGTGTGGTTGGTGCTTCTGATTCAGGGTCGTTTACAAGGCAGGAGTCATCTCAAAGCTCAACTCTTCCCAGCTCTGCTTCCAAGCTCACTCATGTAGCTGCTGGCAGGCCTCAGGTCCTTGCTGGCTGTTTGCTGGAGAAATCAGTCCCTTGCCATTTGGCTTTCTGTATAGGATTACTTACAACGGGGCACCTTACTTCCCTTATATTGATACTTTGGTGGAGGGAGAGGGGAGATGTTATCCAGTCTTTGTAATCTAATCTTGGAAGTGATGTGTGATCACTTTTGCTGTGTTGTGTTCATTAGACGCCAGTCACTAGGTCCAACATGCTCAAGACGGGATTTCACAGTGGCATGAGTACTAGGAGGCTCAGGTCATTCGAGACTGCTTGCCACAGAGCATCTGGCATAATTGATTTCTGCTTCCTTTGTAAAGCTCTCTCTTCTCTTGGGGGTCTTCAGAGTACTCTTCTGTTTTTCTTGCTGGTTCTCTGGGTTTTTTCCTCAGTCACCTCTTGAATCATTCTGTGTCCATTTGGTAAATGTTGGAATTTCTCTGGACTATCTCATCCCCTCCTATTTCACTTTTCCTCTCTATGCCTAGAACTCATTTTTCTGTCTTTAGTTTTACCTTTCTCCCGAGCTATCTAAGGACCAGTATATCTAACTTGCTACTTAGTATTTCCGTTTGGATGACATTGAAACTCAGCACATCCAAAACTGAATGTGTGATTCCTATTCTTCCTCTGGTAATTTTTTTTTTTTTTTGAGTCAGCATCTCACTCTGACTCCCAGGGTGGAGTACAGTGGTACATTCTTGGCCACTGCAGCCTTGACCTGCTGGACTCAGGCAATTCTTCGGCTTCAGTCTTCCAAGCAGCTGGAACTACAGGTGTGCACCACCACACGTAGCTAATTCTTTGATTTATTGTAGAGACGAAGTTCAAGACCTGCCATATTGACCAGGCTGGTCTTGAACCCGTGGGCTCAGGTAATCCTCTCGCCAGTCTCTCAAAGTGCTGGGAATATAGGTGTGAGCCACCACTCCTGGCTCTCTGGTGTTTTTTAGTTCATTAATTGGCACCTTAAACTCCTAGGCTCAAGGGATCTCCTCCCTCAGCCACCTGGCACACACCACAGAGCCTGGCTTACTTTTTAAACTTTTTTGTTAAAAACTAAGTCTTGACTGGGCTCGGTGGCTCAGCCTGTAATCCCAGCACTTTGGGAGGCCGAAGCAAGTGAATTGCCTGAGTCCACGGGTTCGAGAACAGCTCGGGTAACTTGGTGAGACCTCATCTCTACAATAAATCACAAAAACTAGCCAGGCATGGTGGCGTGTGTCTGTAGTTCCAGCTACTTGGAAGGCTGAGGCAGAAGGATCACCTAAACCCAGCAGGTCGACGCTGGGGTGGCCTGAACGTGCCACTGCACTCCAACCTGGGTGACAGAGTGAGACTCCAACTCAAAAACAAAACAAAACAAAACAAAAAACTAAGTCTCAAATATACACTTTAGCCTAGACCTGCACAGAGTCAGGATCATCAGTAACTGTCTTCCATCTCTTCATCTGGTTCCACTGGAAGGTCTTCACTGGAAGGGGCAATTAGTAACACACGTGGAGCTGTTGTCTCCTGTGATAACAGTGCTTTCTTCTTTCTAGAGCACTTCCTGAAGGACCTGTCTGTTTGGTAGTTAACTTTTTTTTTAATAAGTAGATGAGTATACTCTAAAATAACAATATAAAGTATGGTGCAGTAAATATACAAACCAGTAATAGTCACTTATTATCAAGTGTTATGTACTGTACATAATTGCATGTGCTAGACTTTTATATAACTGGCAGCACAGTAGGTTTGCTTATATCAGCATCACCACACACATGAGTAATGTGTTGCACTATAAAGTTACTAGACAGTAGGAATTTTTCAGCTTTATTGTAGTCTTATGGGACTGCCATCATATATGCAGGCCCCTTGTTGACCAAAATGCTATTTGGCACCTTCACCTTGACTGTAATTCAGTGAGGCACGTGTCACTCTTTTCAGTAAAAGTACTAGAACAATCGAATATCAATATGCAAAAAGAAATAAAAAAGAACCTCAAACTTTACCATATAGTAGAAAATCTTTGAGTTCTTTTTAGGGTTAGGAAAATATTTTTTAGATATGATGCCAAAAGTATAACTTATAAGAGAAAAAAAGGTAATTTGACCTTATCAAAATAAAAAAGTCATGCTCCTCAAAAAACTATTAAGATAGCAGTAAACATACTGGATAGCTAAAATCAAAAGATTGAAATACTGTGTGTTAGTGAAGATGTGGAGAAACTGGCATTCTTGACCATTGCTAGTGGAAATGTTAAATGTTACAGCCATTTTGGAAAATACTTGGGGGTTTCTTAAACATATATTTAATGTATATGTTCTCAACTGTTGGAGTCTACTCAGGAGAAGTGAAAACTCTCTACCCAAGAAAATGAATATCTGCCATGAAATGCAGATGATATTCATAGCCATATTATTCATAATAGCAAAACTGAAAGCAATACAAATGTCCACCAGCTGGTGAGTTGATAAACAAAATATAGGGAAATACTCAGCAATAAAAAGGAGCAACAACGTTAGCTATGTGAAAAAACTGCCAGTTTATAATTTATTTTTGTGAAATTTCTAGAAAGGACAAATTAGTGGTTGTTAGGGCTGGGTATGGGAGTAGGGATTAACTAGAATCATACATAAGAAACTTTTTGAGGTGACTAAAGTTTTCTAAAATTGTATTGTGGTGATGGTTGCGCAACTGTGTAAATTTACTAAAACTCGTCAAATTGTATACTTAGAATGGATGGATTTTGTGGTATGTAAGTTATGACTTAATAAAGTTGTTTCTTGGCCTGTTGTATTTTCATCTACATTTTAGTATCAGCTTGTCAAGTATTAAATATGTTAGGATCCTGATTGGAATTTAGTTGAATTTGTAGATTAAATTGAATAGAATACTTCTTTATAATATGGAGTTTTTATATCATTGAATATGGTATTTCTATTTATGTTGTTTTTCATCTCTCTCAATAATATTTTGTAGTTTTCTCTGCAGTATTCTTACATATCTTTTGTTAGACTTATTCCTAGGTATCTGATAGTATTATACATAGAATTTTAAAATAAATTTTATTTTTAATTTGTTGTTTGCATGTGGAAATAAAATTGAATTTTGAGTATTGACTCTATATTTTGCTAAATTTTGCCAGTGTTAAAATAATTTTATCTGTAAATTCTCTTGAATTTTCCACTTACATAACCATGTCATTTGTGAATAATTACTGTTCTATGCTTTTCTCTGCAATTTTTGCATCTTTTTCTTACTTCACTGGCTAAGATTTCTGGCATGTGGTTCAACAGAGATAAGAGATGTCATTGTCTTTTCCCATCTCAGAGTAATTGTTCAACTTTTCTTTTTTTTTTTTTTTTTTTAGTCGGAGTCTTACACCGTCACCCAGGCTGGAGTGCAGTGGCACACTCACAGCTACCCCAGTGTTGATCCACTGGGCTCCGGCGATCCTTCTGCTTCAGCTTTCCAAGTAGCTGGAACTACAGGCACTTGCTATCACACCTGGCTGATTTTTGATTTATTGTAGAGATGAGGGCTCATCATGTTGCTTGGGCTGGTCTCGAACTCACGGGCTGAGGCAGTCCTCTCGCCTCGGCCTCCCAAAGTACTGGGATTACAGGCTTGAGCCATCATGCCCAGCTCAAATTTTCACTGTTAAGTATAATTTTTCAGCACACATGTACACAACCTCCTCCCCTAGCCCAACAAGATGAGGCATGGCAGAGACCTAGGCCTGACTGATTTGACTGGTAAAGATAAAGTGAGCCCCCTGTAGACTCAGGCAGTTTATCACTTACAGAGTCAGCGGAAAGAAGGCTAAGGCAGGAGTGCCAGCTCCCTGTGGTCTTTGTCCCACATACCAAAAAGGGTAGCACTGAAACAAAAGGGGCTGATGCCTGCAGTGTGAGCTGTGGGATACTCTGTTGACGAGGCGCCTATTCTAGGTTGCTGCTAAGTGGTTTTATGTTCTACATCTCTGTTCTAAGATGGGCAGGGCGAAAGTTCCATGCCTCTTCAGAACCCAGGAAGCGACGAGAAACTCTCAAGACAGCTTCCAAGGGAGATGGGGAGGCCGTAGGACATGGCCTGGTAGTGGCTCCTCGCAGACCTCCTGTCATCTCCTCTTCTGGGAGGATCACAAGGCTTTCTGCAAAGGCTAAAATAAACTGCAGGTCGTCATAGCGCAGTGGCGGAACATCCCCCTGCAGATACTTGTTATAGAAGGGTGTGGTGAAAGATGAGGCTGGAGGTTGGGTTTGGATCATGAAGGGCTTGGTAAACCCTGTTAGAATCTGACTTTTCCATTGGGGGCAATGGCAAGACTTTGGAGACTTCATTTTGAGGCAGAGTCAGTCTTGCTCTGTTGTCCGGTCTAGAGTGCAGTGGCGTGATCATAACTCACTGTAACCTGGATCTCCTAGGCTCAAGGATTCCTTCTCTGTCAGCTTCCCAAGTAGCTAGGATTACAGGTGCTTGCCACCACCTGGCTTTTTTTTTTTTTTTGTAGAGATATGGTCTTGCTATGGTCTTGCTATCTCGCCCAGACTGGACTTGAACTTCTGGCCTCAAGCTGTTCTTCCCCCCTTGACTTCCCAAAGTTCTGGGATTACAAGCTCAAGCCACCATGCCTAGGTGACTTTGGAGACTTTTGAGTGAAGGAAATAGGTTTATATTTGCATTTTACAAAGAGTGGATAGGAGAAAGCTAAATGCCGACTAGGAGGCTGTGGCCCTGTTCCTACTAAAACCAGAAAACTAAAGTAGTGACGTGGACATAGAGAACATACAGAGTTGAAAGCTTTAAAGAATGCAAGACTGGGTAATTCTTACCTCCGTGTGATGTGTATGTATACTTTTGTAGGACACACAAGGAACAGTTGATTGGGAGAGAGGAGACTAAGGTGACTCCAGACGTTGAGATGTAGCAGAAAGGTTAGGAGCAGAGTTGTTAAGTCCAGTAGCCACTAGCCATGCTTGGCTATTTAAATATGTCTAAACTTAATTTAAATGAAATATGATTTAAAATTCAGTTCTGGCTGGGCCTATAATCCGAGCACTTTGGGAGGCCAAGGTCAGGAGATTGCCTGAGCCCATGGGTTCGAGAACAGCCTGGGCAACTTGGCGAGACCTCATCTCTACAATAAATAAATAAATAAATAAATAAATAAATAAATAAATAAAAATTAGCTGGATGTGGTAGTGCGTGCCTGTAGTTCTGGCTACTTTGGAAGGCGAGGCAGGGTGACAGAGTGAGACTCCAACTTAAAAAGAAAAAAAAATTCATTTCTTCTGTTGTAATAGTCACACAAATATAGAATTACGGACTCTTAAAATCTGCAGATTTAGCCCAAAGTACAGTGAAATCATACATTTGAGAGAAGCACAGAGATTCAAGCAGGCTTATTGGCTGTGTGTGCTTAACAGCAGATGACTAGTGAGCTCTGAATTGGACAGTGTGGATATTGCATATTTCTGTTGTTACAGAACTTTGTCTTGGACAGCACTGGTCTGCAGGTTTTGGTTTCTGTTTTCTTTTTCCCATAGAGAAAAGTCAGAATAACAGGTGGTATATTCTCCAGTGTCCCAAGAACTTTGGCTTTGCAATATCCTGTTTTGGACTACTGTTAGATGGGATTCTGCTACACATCATTACTACCACCAAACACCATCACCATCACCCAGATGGTAGACAGCTCCATAATCAGAGAAAGTTCTTTCTTTCTTTTTCAGGTTGGAAAATATCGTTTATTTAACAAGTAAATTAGAGAGGGAGAAAGAAAGAGGTGATTCACCTCCCCAAGGTAGGGAAGGGGGGCAAAACCAGGAAACATGGCCACACCAGAGTCTAGTAAGGCAACGGCCCAGGGAAAGTGCTTTTGGACAGCACTGAACTAGAGAGGTGGCAGTGCCTCATTGAGCTACGACTGTGGTGGGGGCAACAGGAGCCTCTAGAAAGAACTGTCTATTAGAAATATAAGATGAGGCCGGGCTCGGTGGCTCAGCCTGTAATCCCAGCACTTTGGGAGGCTGAGGTGAGTGGATTGCCTGAGCCCATGGGTTCGAGACCCGCCCGGGCAACTTGGCGAGACCTTGTTTCTACAATAAATCAAAAATTAGCCGGGTGTGGTAGCACGGGCCTGTAGTTCCAGCTACTTGGAAGGTTGAGGCGGAAGGCTCGCTAGAGCCCAGCAGGTCGAGTCTGTGGTGGCTGGGAACGTGCCACTGCCCTCCAGTCTGGGCAATGGAGTGAGACTCCAACTCACAAAAAAAAAAAAGAAATATAAGATGAGACACATATGTAATTTAAAAGATGTTAGGACTGGGTGCAGTGGCTCAAGCCTGTAGTCACAGCAATTTGGGAGGCCGAGGCGAGAGGATTGCCTGAGCTCAGGGGTTCGAGACCAGCCTGGGCAACTAGGTGAGACCTTGTCTCTACATCAAAAAATTAGCTGGGCGTGGTAGCGCGTGCCTGTAGTTCCAGCTACTTGGAAGGCTGAGGCGGAAGGATCGCCTGAGCCCAGCAGATGGAGGCTGCAGTGACTGTGAGGTGCCTCTGCACTCCAACCTGGGTGACAAAGTGAGAGTCTGACTAAAAGAAAAAAAAAAGTGCAGTGTAACATGATATTTCCACTGTAAAGTTCTACTTTAGGAGACTTTGTATTAGGACATCTGTTTTACTTCTGGAAACTTTGAAATGTATGATGGTATAACTCCTTTTCTTAGTTATTCTGGGAACCACTGAATTCTGCTTAAATGTCGTTAAAATTTTTATTTCTCTTGGCTAAATCTGTAGAATTTAAAAGTCTATAATTCTGCATTTGTGTGTATACATGTAAAGAGTTACAATTTTTTCCATTTATTTATTTATTATAAAGATGTGGGGTAAAATTCAGGGTTAGGTATATAAACACTGATCATGCAGGTACCCTTGTTGATGAGGTAAAAGAGTTACAATTTTTTTTTTTTTTTTTTTTTATTTGGAGTCTCACTCTGTTGCCCAGACTGGAGTGCAGTGGCCACTCCCGGCCACCGCAGCCTCGACCTGCTGGGCTCCGGCGATCCTTCCGCCTCAGCCTTTCAAGTAGCCGGAACTACAGGCGCGTGCTACCACGCCAGGC